>JAJOZX010001214.1:402500-557500 GCA_023014485.1 Bathynomus jamesi
TTTTCGATTCATATAATTATTTGAAGTGGAGTTTACTCCGTTAGAACTGACAGAGATAAGAATTTCCGAAGTTATCATGATCGTACAGTTAATAAACTAATCTTATTCACTATGGTAGGTAAAATAAAAGTCGAATTAAATTTTTTTTGGTGGATGGAGTCTTCAGCGGTGGGAGAACGGTAGCAGAATGTAAACTTACTGCAAGTGGGAATAAGTTGGTATAATCTAAAAACTTATTTAAAGAAAAGTAAAATTAATATAATGGAAACATTTAAAATTTATTTAGTTACAGTTTTAGATACTTAGATGTTGTTAACCATTAATAATATCCAGGGAGAAGGAAGATAGAATTTCGTAATGGACGATGTAGACCTGCGGTCACGTGTGTATTTATGTGCATTAGGTGCAGAGTGTAAGTGGTTGGTGATTTGCCCAAAATGGGGTAAAGGAATTTATAGTTGAAGTATATGTAATTGCGTATACGTGTGTATCAATATGGGTAATAAGCATGTATAGCTGAGTGGGTAGGTACAGTAGTGTGTAGAATATGGAAGTAATTGGTTCATCCCGTGAAGAACTAAATCCTTAGTGGTCAATGGTAAATTATGAAATTTTGAAGAACGGATTAGCTTAGAGGTTGGTTAAAATAACTTAATACAGGCAACAGGCAAGATTATATATTGTAAGCAGCAATTAAGTTTAAGTAAATTCAAATAATCCAGAGTAAATATCAAGCAGTTAACTGCAATTAAATATAATTTATCGTGGTAGCCAATGATTTTAGAATTTTCAATACGTATGCCAATGATTACAAGGGTGTTTCAGGGTGTGGGTGAGTGTAATAGGGTGAAAGTGGTGTAATCAGTATCCGTAGATTTTTGTAGTATTTATGCGTACGAGTTTCATTGTAAAAGTGACTTGAAGTATGGAAGGGAAGTGAATTTGAATAGGTGTCAAAAGTAATAAAATTCAATTGAGATTATAGATTTTACATAATTAAATGAGTTGCACGTATTAAGGTAATTAAAAAAAAAAACACTTAAAACTTTAAATTAAATAAAGTAAATTAAGCGGTAATGAAAACTGAATTTAGACAGAATTAAATTCGACTAGTAACATTCATAGGCATATATTAACAGTATATCACCATTAATATTGAGCAGAAGTATCAGTACGGTAATTGAATTTTATTTGACGAGTTGATAACAGGTTTTAGTGGAATTCATGGTGAAGGTACAGTTACGTAATTAGTAATACGGAAATGGTGTAACAATTATGAGAAGGGGAAAAAGGTGGCATTCTGGTATAGTGTGTCAAAATTAGCTAAAATTTTGGTTGATACTTTAACAAATGGTATAGTAACAATTTAATGACAATTACTCAAGATTAATTAAAAAAAATCAAGAATAAAAAGTTGAAAATAGAACTCAATTATGAACTATACTGAACTGAACATGTGGTTATAAGTTCCGTATAATTAAGAATAAATTAAGAATAAAAACAAAAATTCAACAACCTAAATTTAGGGTATGTTCGGTCATACGGGTAAATTTCACGAACATACGGGACAAGATAAATTAGGCGCATGAGCAGTGGACTGACCATGCGAGCCTTGCTCACTCAAAAAGGAGGTGGTGTATCGGGATTAAGAAGAATGGCTTTCACTGGTTTCAGAAGAGGATCCACGAAGAGCCAAAGGGAAAGATTCGCAAAGTAAGAGGCAAGAAGGGCGAAAACATGAATTTGCGGAAGAAAGATGAGGATCTACAGATCTACAGAAGCTAAGGCTAACAAAGACCCTAAGATCCACTCTAAGGTTAGCCCGAGAGAAAGGAAAGAGTAAGGGGTTAAGAGAAGAAAATAAGGGGTTAAGTAAGTAGCAACACCTATCACTCATGGGTTAACATTCATTCAGAAAAAGAGAAAAAAAGACTCATCATCCGCCGGCCACTGCCGCCAAGTCAGAAAAATAGTCGGAGAGAATAGGAGAGGGGTGAAAGATGAAAAGAAGTAAAATAAGAACACATACAAACCATGCAAACACAGTCTTAACTCAGTCATACCATGCAAACTACAGACATGCAAATAAAGAGAGTTACAGACATGCAAGTAAGGAGAGGATAAGAAAAAAAAAGTAGGTAAACTTAAACAAAAAGTGGGTTAGTTTACTCTACGAGCTACATGTACGTTCATATTTGTCTAATTTTTTTTTAAAATTTTATTGCTGGCATCACACGCTGGCATGTCACAAGCTGGCATTAATCGTCAACAGACTCATCCTCAACCACCACCCCCAGAGCTCCGGTTACTAATTGTTTTTTTATTTTAAACAACGTTAATATTTTTAAAATGCTTATCTAAACGGTTCTTAAACATATTAACGCTGGTAGAGTGAACGACTGACGCGGGAAGATTATTCCATTTATCAATTACTTTAAACGTAAAGAAGTTTTTAGCGATATTAGTAATGAAACGTCTGCCACGCAACTTAAATCCGTTATTACGATTATTGCCATTATCGAAAGTGAACAATGTCAAAATTTATGTTATCGATGTTATTAACGATTTTGAAAACTTCAATAAGCTCCCCCCTTAATCTCCTAGTTTCGAGTGAATGCAAGTCCAACTCTTTTACCCTATCTTCATAAGGCTTGTTGCGCAATGACGAAATTAGTTTCGTGGCACGACGCTGAACCCTTTCTAACCTATCAATATCCTCGCGCAAATACGGGCACCAAAACTGAACGGCATATTCTAAATGAGGCCTGACTAGGGACTTGTAAAGGGGCAATATAATATCCTTCGATTTAAATTCGAAATTACGCGCTATAAAGCCTAACATCCTATTAGCTTTTGCGCAAGAGTCTAGGCACTGGTTCCTAATTTTTAAATCCTTAGATACGCGTACTCCTAAATTTACTTCCTCGTCAACGCTCGCTAACTCTCTATCATCCTTCGTGTACGTGTAATTATTGTTACGAGAACCTACATGCAAAACTTTACATTTGTCTACGTTAAATTTCATCTGCCACTTATCCGTCCACTCCATAATCCTATTTACATCATCTTGGAGCCTATTTCTATCGTCCTCGTTAACAACCTTACCGCCTATTTCAGTATCGTCCGCGAATTTTGACAAGTTACTAGTCAATCCTACATCTATGTCGTTAATGTAAATTACGAATAGCAATGGGCCTAACACTGAACTCTGTGGGACACCGCTACCTACATCTAACCACCCCGATTCACTACCATTAACTACGACCCTCTGCCTCCTAGCACGAAGCCATTCTTCTAACCAGTTAGCTACCTGACCGCGTATACCGTGCGCTTTGACCTTCGCAATTAATCTCCTATGCGGAACTGTATTGAACGCCTTTTTAAAATCTAAATAAATAACGTCAGCCACTCTATGCCTGTCGTATTCGCGCACTATTTCGTTATAAAATTTTAACAAATTAGTTAAACAAGACCTATGGCGTCGAAACCCATGCTGACTATGATACGATCCCTAACTACGGATTCCAAAAATTTACCGACAGTTGACGTTAAGCTAATGGGCCTATAATTGCTAGCTACTGTGCGGTCGCCTTTTTCAAAAATAGGCGTGACGTTAGCTAATTTGAAGTGTTCAGGAATAATCCCCGTTTCGAGTGACTGATTAAAAATCTTCGTTAAGGGGCCTACGATAACGACTTTCAAATCTTTCAAATGCCAGGGATAAAAAGCGTCAGGGCCTGGAGCCTTGCTAACTTTTAGCCTATCGATATAATGCGCAATCTCACCCTCGTAAACAGTTATTTCATCCAAAATAGTCTCGCTACTAAATGGAACGATATCGTCCACGTCGGGGACATTTACGTCGTCTACAGTAAAAACTGCCGCAAAAAAGTTATTGAAAATACCCGCCATCGCCTGAGCGTCAGAAGCCAAAGCGCCGTTTACATCCACTAGAGGGCCTATGTTATCTTTTATCGGTTTACGATTATTGACGTATTCAAAAAACTTTTTTGGATTATGTTTACTATCCGCAGCTATAAGTATCTCTAAATTACGCTTAGCATTCCTAACTGATCTTTTAACCTGACGTCTAAGCTCGATATATCTATTAAAGTTACCTGCCGTGTTATTGCGCTTATTAAGTCTATACGCTTTATTATGCTCGTTTATGAACTCGCCTATTTCCCTAGCCCACCACTTGGGCCTACCATAATTTCTAGCGCGCTTGGGCCTACGAGGAATAAACTCCCTTTCAATATTCATAAAACTTTCTTTAAACGCCTCCCAATGGAAATTTGGGTGCTGGTTAAGTGTGCGGTCTACCTACGATTCGGCGGTCTACCTTTTAATTATAGCTTCTTATCTTGTTTACTAATTGTTTGTTTACATCCCATTGTCAATCGCCCTTGACGATTGGTTAGATTTAGTCATGATATTTCGTTAGTTTTAACGAAAATATCATGATTAAACCTAACCAATCGTAGGTAGACCGCACACTTAACCAGCACCGAAATTTGTGTCATTACCCATAAATAAGTTATTCCAGTCTACTACTCTCATCCTATCCGCAAAACTATCAAAATTAGCCCTACCAAAATCAGGGACTTCTATTACATTACTATCCTTAGTGTTTTCTATCAATAACTTAAACCTAAGAATTTGATGATCACTACATCCTAAACTCTCGCCTACTTCTAAACTACTGACTATATTTTCGGCGTTCGTCAACACCAAATCTAAAATATTGTCACCACGCGTTGGTTCGGTAACTATCTGTCGTAGAAAATTATCCTCCATGAACTCAATCAATCTCAAACCCTCCTCATTACCAGTAAAAGTCTCGTAATTAACATTAGGGCAGTTAAAGTCTCCGACAATTATACTATTCCGATTGTCAATAAAATTACTAAGAAGTGAGTAAGATCTACTATCGGTGTCGAAGGGTTGAACGGGAGGTCTATAAACAACAACAAAATTAAAACTAATACTACGCGCCCTAACTTCAACGCATATCGCATTAATTGTTACCGGAAAATCTATCTTAACCTCGATAGCCCTAAGGGAATTACGAATCTACAGCAAAACGCAGCCACCAAGCCTATGTAACCTATCATTAGTAAAGAGTTTAAAACCCGGTATATCAAGTTCCCCCAACAAGTCCCGAGTCACGGTATTTAACCATGTTTCAGTGATCGCAACTATATCTTAGTTGCCGGAATAAACTATCGCCTTAAATTCGTTTAATTTATTTCTAATACTACGCGCGTTACAATAAAAGACGTTTAAGTTATTTTTTACCACGGGCCGGCGTTTTAAACTATTTTTCACGTCGGGCTCGCGTTCCCCGGACCCACAACGTTTAAAGAAGGTTTCGACCTATACAGCTTTCGCACGTTTTCGTCTATTAACCTACCTAGCCTAGCATTACTTATTTCATTAAAATGTACCCCCATCTTTTATAAAAAGGCTAGGATCACTGATTTCGGACCACAGCTTTACGAAGGGTACATTTTCCTCAGCACAAATCTTTTTTAATTAATTATTCAAAAATATTGTTTTTGACGTAATCCTAAGACCCAACCCGTGCCTAGGGTAATACCTAGAACTAAAGACCTATCTGACCTCGCCTTCAGGGACCTAATTAACCCCCTATATCTCTCCAAAAGGTCAGGCACTCTCGTATCGGGCCTACACGAATCGTTGCCTCTTACCATCGTCACCAACATCGAGTGACGGAGGCAACGTCAATCCTATCCACTTCGTCTCTAACTCTGTTAACCCTGGCCCCTGGGAGACAGACTCTCCTCCTCTTGGTTGGATGCCGTTCAACGAACTGTTTGTCCATGTGGCGCACTAAAGAATCCCCAATTAAAATAGTTTCCTCCTCATTCACGTCCCTTTCCAAATGGGCGAAAGGGTTCGAAACCTCGATAGGGGGGAGGATTCCTATCACCTAATCTATCACCTAATCTATACGCGGCCTAGCTCCCCCCTTAACTTCTCTAAATCCCATCCCATCTACTACTCTCGGACCAACCTTAATCCCTTCCTCAACTCTATCCAACCTTCCCGACAAGCTACCTAAACTAGAAACTAGGTTACGCACCTCACCCTTCAAATTACTAACGTCTTCATCGTTAGTATTGGTTCGGCTTTCGTCAACCGTAGCCCTACCCCTGCCCTCATCAAGCGTTGCAAGTCTTTCCGTTACCTCACATACACTGCGTTTTATGTCAACTATTTCCTCCATTAACTCGCAAAAGAAACAAACTGATCTCGGTAATCGCCAAAGGACCGCCGTTATAATCTTTAAATTTCGAATACCACCGGTTTACCCTGCACCTAACACACGACGCTTTCTGCGACGGCATCGCGCAGTTAAAAATTAGTTTATAACCGTCACAAATTCAAATTAAATCAAGCCGGCACGCTATGAAAACTACTAAATCGCTAAAAACCACTAATATTCAATTACTTAAATATAACAATGTGAATATAAACGCAAATATATAAAATTCAAAATTTTCCAAAAGTAAAATTGTTAGCAATATGCAAAAGTAGATGCAACATCAGAGAGCTCAGGAAATGCGTCCGTTCAGTACAGAGTCTGGCTGACGAATGAATGATCACAGTAACGATCATATTATGGTACTGAGGGATATTCCGCGCTTGCCCTTCCGTGCGTACAACTTCCGACGGTGGAGTAGGTTCGGGTTCGCTCCCGGCACCTGTGGGCGCTTAGCCTCGGAATTGGGTGGAAAATCCTCTACCTTTGAAAACAAAATCAAGTCATCTTCCTTAAATAGGGATTCAAGCGAGATGACCACATCGGAACTCAAAGGAGATGAGTCTTCAAATTTATTAGGAATAACCACAACACTGGGAACTTCAAGTTCCGGCCTAACTGTAACTGAAGGGAGTAACTCGCTCTCGATGGAGTCACAGGGGTTTACTGTGAAGACATTCGAGTCTTCATACTCAAAATTACCAAAAGTATGCTGGCTTTCTAGTTCCTCGCTTGTCGGAACTAGAACGGAACAATTGACAATTGATGAAGAATCTTCCCCATCTATTAGCAGTTCCTTTTTATTTTGAACTGGTTCCAGGCAGTCCGTCGGGCTCTCTGAAACTAGTCTTTCACCCTCAGCTGAAAGGAGCGAAGAATAAGGGTGACAGACATACTCGAAAGGTGGGTTCTCCCCTCGAATTAGGCCTGCTTCTCTATCGGCCACATAAAAATCGTGCGTAACAAAGAAATTCATCCCCAGGAGTAAATCTCCTTCCCAGTCTACGCCAAATACGACCACAAATGGGGTTGGATAAGGGACTGAATCAAACTCAATAGGAAGATTAATTTCTCCGGTACTGTATTCTTCCCAACCATCATCAATGCAGGTCAAACGAGAATGCAAATCGAATTTTCCCGTAGCCATCTTGAGTAATTTCTTGTATACGTCTTGTTTAATGTAATTCACCTGACAGCAGACTTCAACAAGAGCCAAAACTGCTTGGTTGTTGACAGAAGTTTTCATGAAAATTTGTGGGCTCTCGTCGAAAAGCACCATTTCATGAGCCCAAGAAGGCTTCTCCGAAACATGTGAACATGCTTCGTCTGCGTTATCGATGGTTTCGCGCGAGGTTGGGGTATTGGGAGAAAAACCACAATTTGAAATATTACAATCGGGGGAATTGGGTGACCAACTGGGGAGACATGATGTCTGAACTTGACAATACGTCTTTACGTGAGCACTTTGCTCTCTAGGAAAAGATTGCTTGCCACACTGGTCAGAACACAATTTAACGGAGTTAAAACAAAACGGAGGGACGGCATGGTCCTCACCATAGTAATTTAAAAAGAAGTCATTGGGACATGATCGATTCGTGACTAAACTGTTACTGTCCTCATAAACATCACAATGATTATCAAAATCATTTCCAACATTCGTAAAAACTGACTCGCCTACAGGACCTTGTGGGGCATTTTCCCCAACTGCTACTGAAGCAGAAAAAGCATCATCTGAAGCAAGATGACGGTCATCATGATCAAAAAAATTAAAAACAGGGTCATCTTTATGACCATTTAAACGAGGCGGCATGGCCGATTGGCCGTTGGCCGAAGTAAACTCAAAACAATTCGGGTCCTGTGGAGAAAAGTTATCAGAAACATGGTCATCCTGACTATCTAAAACAATATTAGTAATAAGATTCGCGTCCTCCTTAGGATATACATGGATATCTGATCCATCTGAATCAAAAACAACATCAGTAACAAAATTCGCGTCCTTTTTGGGACATGCATGGATATCTGAGCCATCTAAATCAAAAACAACATCAGTAACAAAATTCGCGTCCTTTTTGGGACATGCATGGATATCTGATCCATCTAAACCAAAAACAAGGTCTTCCTGACCAAAGTTCACTGAATGAACTATATCAATTGAAGTAAGTGAATCAGTTGAATCAATGCCCGAATGACTAAAATTACTAACAATTTGAGGAGCAGTGTCTAAATCATCGTACAAGTCATGGCCATCGGGACCAACATGGTTGTCCTGACCATGGTGAGAATAAGATAAATTCTGATTTTCAACATCAGTTACACAGCAATCATCCAAGTAGTCTGAATTCACATCTAATAAAGGATTGGTCACATCCCCATTTATGACAGTGGTATGAGTCTAGGGTTGCCAGATTTTGATGACCGGATTAAAGGACACTCAAAACGTTTTCAAGCTGCCACTCCCAGATTTTCAAATTTATATATATATATAGAGAGAGAGAGAGAGAATGATGCTCCCAAAAATTTTTTTAAATGTTATAGGATAAATATTTATTTCAACATCTTTGATTTTTACTATATTTAAAATGTTCTTGAATATAGACGAGAGCAGTACCACTACTGTATCTTTCAGCGACGCAGCGTATGGAAAAATAAGTTGTCGTACACATTTGTGGGGGCACTCCGCTTATTGCAGTAGAGCTCACAGAATTATCTATTGCGGCTACATAGAAATCAATGAGCCTACACTGTTATTAACTTATTAAGCCTTAACGATGCAATGATAATGGTTACCTACTCTGTCAAGGAACAAAACGCAAAAAAATACCTATGTAATTATAATAAATTTCTTAAAGGATTTATTATTTATGATTTTGAAATAGACATAAAAATAGAAATAAAGGACATATGCCGTCCTTTGACGCTTCAATAAAGGACAAGGACAAGAGATCGAAATAAAGGACGTCTGGCAACCCTAGCCGTATGACTGAGTTAAGACTGTGTTTGCATGGTTTGTAAGCGTTCTTATTTTACTTCTTTTCATCTTTCACCCCTCTCCTATTTTCTCCGACTATTTTTCTGACTTGTCGGCAGTGGCCGGTGGATAATGATGGTGAGTCTTTTTCTCTTTTCTGAATGAATGTTAACCACGAGTGATAGGGTTCCTCCTTACTTAACCCCATCTCTTTCTTCTCTTAACTTCCTACTCTTTCCTTTCTCTCGGGCTAACCTTAGAGTGGATCTTAGGGTCTTTGTTAGCCTTAGCTTCTGTAGATCTGTAGATCATTAACGTAGGTGTTACACTTATTTTCAACAAAATTCCATTATAAAGACTTTCAACAGAAGTACCTTTATAATTACATAAATCAACAATTTCATGGTTGGCGTTACTGTTTTCAATATTAGCATCACAAACACTGTCACAAGATGCATCACAAAAATCACCATCAGGAGAGGCTGTGAGTTCTAGCCTCGAAGCAAAGTCATTTAAAGAACAAGCCGAAACAAACGGTTCAGAGACAACTGAGTTAGAGAAGAAGGTTGGGTCAGGATTACCCAAATTTTCTAAGGGTGACGTTTCATCGTCACAAGAAACGTCCTGCTCGGGTGCCTTGCACCAGAGAGGGAAATAACGTTTTTTATCCCATTTATCGACGAAGCATCGAGCCGAAAAATCGAAATGCTTGTCATGTAGGAGTAGGAATTTCGGGCCAATAACTAAATCATAACCTGGACAATAGTCTGAAGGGATTACCAAAAAACCTCTATGGAAAAGACAATTAATGAACAATATGGGAAGTGTGATTTCCGCAAGGACGGAAATGAGGTTACCATTGGCATCCCGAATGTGTGAAACGGATGGCGGCTCTCTATGGAGAGGGGACTGCCATTTATCCATTATAGACGCCGAAACAAAACTATACGAACATTTAGGATCAAAACGATCTGAAAGGGTCTCCTTTGGGCAACGGAGTTTGAAATCGATTTCGGGAATAAAATAATAACTTTTTGGAGATTCCGAATGTACAGAACTCAAAGAGGAAGTAGATTGGGAAAGTGGGTCAGAATAAGGTACATTCAACGCCTTTTTACCCAGACCAGAAGGGTCAGTGGAATCACTCCGATTCTCTACCAAAACAACATTATCGGGAGATGCGTTTTCGCGCAACACTGAAGGATAGTGACATTACTCATGACCAAGAGAATGAAGGAAAATCCATAACTGGCGTCTTTTTCTGTCTTTTAAACTTTTAACGTCAACGACCCATTTGACGGATCCCTGCCTGTCACAGTACTTCGTGATTTCATCCAGACCTTTATATATATCATACCAATAACTTTTAAATTCTACCCAAGAGAAATGATATACTAGCCCATTTGACCATTTAATAAGAAAAGTACGGACGCGCGCGGCGTCACCGGAATTTGGGTCACAAGTATCAAAAGCGAAACCGATTTTATCGGCATCTGAAACCTGACAACCCCTAAACGAATCGTCAATTTTACCGAACCACTCCTTAAGGATAGGATGAGAGTAGTGGACTGGGATAACTTATTTATGGGTAATAACACAAATTTGCATTGGGTGTCGTTTAAAGAAAGTTTTAAGAATATCGAAAGGGAGTTTATTCCTCGAAGGCCCAAGCGCGCTAGAAATCATGGTAGGCTCAAGTGGTGGACTAGGGAAATAGGCGAGTTCATAAACGAGCGTAATAAAGCGTATAGACTTAATAAGCGCAATAGTACGGCAGCTAACTTTAATAGATATATCGAGCTTAGACGTCAAGTTAAAAAATCAGTTAGGAATGCTAAGCGTAATTTAGAGATACTTATAGCTGCGGATAGTAAACATAATCCAAAAAAGTTTTTTGAATACGTCAATAATCGTAAACCGATAAAAGATAACATAGGCCCTCTAGTGGATGTAAGCGGCGCTTTGGCTTCTGACGCTCAGACGATGGCGGGTATTTTCAAAAACGTTTTTGCGACAGTTTTTACAGTAGAAGACGTAAATAATGTCCGCGACGTGGACGATATCGTTCCATTTAGTAGCAGGACTATTTTGGATGAAATAACTGTTTACGAGGGTGAGATTGCGCATTATATCGATAGGCTAAAAGTTAGCTAGGCTCCAGGCACTGACGCTTTTTATCCCTGGCATTTGAAAGATTTGAAAGACGTTATCGTAGGCCCCTTAACGAAGATTTTTAATCAGTCACTCGAAACGGGGATTATTCCTGAACACTTCAAATTAGCTAACGTCACGCCTATTTTTAAAAAAGGCGACCGCGCAGTAGCTAGCAATTATAGGCCCATTAGCTTAACGTCAATTGTCGGTAAACTTTTGGAATCCGTAGTTAGGGATCGTATCATCGATCACTTAGAAAGTAGACATTTGATTAATAGTAGTTAGCATGGGTTTTGACGCCATAGGTCTTGTTTAACTAATGTGTCAAAATTTTATAACGAAATAGTGCGCGAATACGACAGGCATAGAGCGGCTGACGTTATTTATTTAGATTTTAAAATGGCGTTCGATACAGTTCCGCATAGGAGATTAATTGCGAAGGTCAAAGCGCACGGTATACGCGGTCAGGTAGCTAACTGGTTAGAAGAATGGCTTCGTGCTAGGAGGCAGAGGGTCGTAGTTAATGGTAGTGAATCGGGGTGGAGAGATGTAGGTAGCGGTGTCCCACAGAGTTCAGTGTTAGGCCCATTGCTATTCGTAATTTACATTAACGACATAGATGTAGGATTGACTAGTAACGTGTCAAAATTCGCGGACGATACTGAAATAGGCGGTAAGGTTGTTAACGAGGACGATAGAAATAGTCTCCAAGATGATATAAATAGGATTATGGAGTGGACGGATAAGTGGCAAATGAAATTTAACGTAGACAAATGTAAAGTTTTGCATGTAGGTTCTCGTAACAATAATTACACGTACACGATGGATGATAGGGAGTTGGCGAGCGTTGACGAGGAAGTAGATTTAGGCGTACGCGTATCTCAGGATTTAAAGGTTAGGAACCAGTGCCTGGAGTCTTGCGTAAAAGCTAATAGGATGTTAGGCTTCATAGCGCGTAATTTCGAATTTAAATCGAAGGATATTATATTGCCCCTTTACAAGTCCCTAGTCAGGCCTCATTTAGAATATGCCGTTCAGTTTTGGTGCCCGTACTTGCGTGAGAATATTGATAGGTTAGAAAGGGTTCAGCGTCGTGACACGAAACTAATTCCGTCATTGCGCAACAAGCCTTATGAAGATAGGATTAAAAGAGTTAGACCTGTATTCAATCGAAACTAGGAGATTAAGGGGGGAGCTTATTGAAGTTTTCAAAATCATTAATAACATTGATAACGTAAATTTTTGACAAATTGTTCACTTTCGATAATAGTAATACTCGTAATAACGGATTTAAGTTGCGTGGCAGACGTTTCATTACTAATATCGCTAAAAACTTCTTTACGTTTAAAGTAATTGATAAATGGAATAATCTTCCCACGTCCGTCGTGAACTCTACCAGCGTTAATGTGTTTAAGAACCGTCTTGACAGACATTTTGAAAATATTAACGTTGTTTAAAATAAAAAAAAACAATTAGCAACAAGAGCTCTGGGGGTGGTGGTCGAGGATGAGTCTGTTGACAATTAATGCCAGCTTGTGACATGCCAGCGTGTGATGCCAGCAATAAAATTTTTAAAAAAAAATTAGACTAACACGAACGTAGATGTAGCTCGTAGAGTAAACTAATCAACTTTTTTTTAATTTTACCTACTTTTTTTTTTTTTCTTATCCTCTACTTTGCATGTCTGTAACACTCTTTTCTTGCATGTTTGTAGTTTGCATGGTATGACAGTGAGTTAAGACTGTCTTTGCATGGTTTGTAAGCGTTCTTATTTTACTTCTTTTCATCTTTCACCCCTCTCCTATTCTCTCCGACTATTTTTCTGACTTGTCGGCAGTGGCCGGCGGATGATGATGGTGAGTCTTTTTTCTCTTTTTCTGAATGAATGTTAACCCATGAGTGATAGGTGTTGCTACTGACTTAACCCCTTATTTTCTTCTCTTAACACCGTACTCTTTCCTTTCTCTCGGGCTAACCTTAGAGTGGATCTTAGGGTCTTTGTTAGCCTTAGCTTCTGTAGATCTGTAGATCATTAACGTAGGTGATACACTTATTTTCAACAAAAGTTCCATTATAAAGACTTTCAACAGAAGTACCTTTATAATTAAATAAATCAACAATTTCATGGTTGTCGTTACTGTTTTCAACATTAGCATCACAAACACTGTCACAAGATGCATCACAAAAATCATCATCAGGAGAGACTGTGAGTTCTAGCCTCGAAGGAAAGTCATTTAAAGAACAAGCCGAAACAAACGGTTCAGAGACAACTGAGTTAGAGAAGAAGGTTGGGTCAGGATTACCCAAATTTTCTAAGGGTGACATTTCATCGTCACAAGAAACGTCCTGCTCGGGTGCCTTCCACCAGAGAGGGAAATAACGTTTTTTATCCCATTTATCGACGAAGCATCGAGCCGAAAAATCGAAATGTTTGTCTTGTAGGAGTAGGAATTTCGGGCCAATAACCAAGTCATAACCTGGACAATAGTCTGAAGGGATTACCAAGACACCTCTATAGAAAAGACAATTAATGAACAATATGGGAAGTGTGATTTCCGCAAGGACGGAAATGAGGTTACCATCGGCATCCCGAATGTGTGAAACGGATGGCGGCTCTCTCGGGAGAGGGGACTGCCATTTATCCATTATAGACGCCGAAACAAAACTATACGAACATTTAGGATCAAAACGATCTAAAAGGGTCTCCTTCGGGCAACGGAGTTTGAAATCGATTTCGGGAATAAAATAATAACTTTTTGGAGATTCCGAATGTACAGAACTCAAAGCGGAAGTAGATTGGGAAAAATGGGTCAGAATAAGGTACATTGAACGCCTTTTTACCCAGACCAGAAGGGTCAATGGAATCACTCCGATTCTCTATCAAAACAACATTATCGGGAGATGCGTTTTCGCGTAACACTGAAGGATACTGACATGACTCATGACCAAGGGAATGAAGGAAAATCCATAACTGGCGTCTTTTTCTGTCTTTTAAACTTTTAACGTCAACGACCCATTTGACGGATCCCTGCCTGTCACAGTACTTCGTGATTTCATGCAGACCTTTATATATATCATACCAATAACTTTTAAATTCTACCCAAGAGAAATGATATACTAGCCCATTTGACCAATTAATAAGAAAAGTGCGGACGAGCGCGGCGTCACCGGAATTTGGGTCACAAGTATCAAAAGCGAAACCGATTTTATCGGCATCTGAAACCTGACAACCCCTAAACGAATCGTCAATTTTACCAAACCACTCCTTAAGGGGGGGGGGGGTCTACAAATTTATTATTGACGCGACCACGAAAATGAGGGACATCAATTGTACGTTTCAGTATTGAAGAGGGAGTCACAAAATTAACATTAGTGTATGTCACGGGGGGGGTAATGGTTTGGACATCGTTAATCCTAACACATGTCGTTGTCACGAAAGTGTATGTGTAAAACAAAAATAACCATGTAAGAGAGAAGAAATGAGAAGAAAATGGAACAAATTCTAAGTATTTTGAATAAAAATAATTGAGAAAAAAAAATGAGATAATGAAACAATATATATATATATATATATATTGTAGGAGAACAAAATTGAGCGACTCTGCGTTAAATCCGGAAGCAGCGATCGACGAGTAATTTTTGAGTCTCCCAACACTGGTCTCGTTGTCAAGGGTCGAAAATCGGTCAGACGAACTCAAAATCACATTAGAAAAAAGGGTTACAATATAACAACAATAAACGTAAATTTTCACTAAAATTAATGAAAAAAGTTTTAAATTAAAAAAAATTAAAGAAGGAAAACCTAACCGGGTACAACTAAATAAAAAAAAATGTGTTATGGATTTATATATCAGTATTATGACTGACCGCATCCACTTCCTACAACAAAGTCTAAAATGATATTAATTAATATCCTAATATAAAAAAAAGCAGATAATTTTATAAAAAGAATTTAAAATTCAAGTTTATAATTTGTTGGGAAAAATTAAATACGTGAATCAATGACTGAACGTCTAATGTGGACAGTATTAAGTATTACACTATCGAACAGTTAATTAAAATTAATTAATTAAGAAAATGATTAAGTGTTTAAAGTCACTTCGCTGGTTTACACTTGAAAGGGAAAAAAATAAAAGTGAATTAAAAATACTAAAATTAATTAAAGAAAATGATAATTAAAAAATGATTTAAAAGTAGTAGTTAATAATTAAAACTCATTCACATAAACGGAGAGGGAGAGGAATATTTTGGTGAGGAGGTGAGGAAATCAGCTGATGCCTCCTCTAGACTCTGAAGGTCAGCCGCAGTTGCAACGACGGAGCACACAAACGTTGAAGGAAGATCGTCGACGGGAAGACGGTCGAACGGTTGATTGGAGAAAAATACGAACAATAATTCAAAAGTTGATTGAAGATTACAAATCAAAGAGAAGTTCTTCAAGGGAAATTTTTGTAGTAGATTTATATGGTTGATTGTAGAGAGAATTACAAGGAAGAAATTTCCAAGGAAACGAAAGTTGATTGAAGGTCAACGATGAGTTGAATCAAAATGAGGTTGCAGGTGGTGGGGGTTCAAATAGAAGATGGTTGAAGTCGATGTCGAAGGAGTGAATGAATAAATTCCATGAAGTGTTTCAAAAACTTTTCAAAGTATGAACATCCATTGATGAACGACGGTTTTTGCGGTGGGAAACTAAAATGTCTCGGTGGGACCTCCAAATGCCGTGCGTGTGCGCGGGCCACTGCCCGTTTGCGACTTTTATGATGAACTCACTTTGGACAATCCAACGAAGGTGGTCCTTGTTGGTTAAGCTCGGCCTTAGCCTTAGCCGAGAGCATCCGAGTAACAATACCAAGTTTTTTTCTCGAAGGGGTGAATGGAAACATTTCACTTCTAAATTGGAGTTTTCGTTCAGTCATATAATTTTTATTACACAAAGTATATACAGAACGAGGCACTGAAGGAGGAAAATGAATTTACAGCCTCTTACGATAACCACTAAAAGTCAGACGTTTACACGGGGAGAGGTTCGACCTCTTTTCACAATAGCTCAGGCAGGAATTTAAAGGGAGGAAGGTCGTCCTCCGCGAGTAAGGGGTAAGGCAGGAATTTAAAGCGAGGAGACCTGTCCTCCTCGAGTAAAGGTTACGGCAGGAATTTAAAGGGGAAGAGGTGCAACCTCTTGTAACGATGGTTCCGGCAGGAATTTAAAGTGAGGGGGGCTCGGCCTCCTCGGGTAAAGGCTAAGGCAGGAATGATTTAATTTACAATACAAGAAATAAATGAGTCTAAATTTTGGGGGAGTGCAGTTGAAGGTTAAGCTCCCACTTTAACTGGAGAACTAAAGAATTCTGACGTTAAGCATAATTTAAGCATACAACGAGATTTCGAAAGATAAAAAGATTAACAAAAAAATACGAATTTTTGTAAGGTATACACTTTTGGATGGTGACATAATGTCGGGGTGCCGACATGTACCGAGTACATTAAGTACATTAATAACATTATATTTAAATTATTACCGTTAATTACAATTTTAACAAATTGTTAATTGACATATCTGATACTGAAGTAATCTAAATACGTGATACAATTTCTATAACGAAGGAGAGTTCTTCGTTGTTCTATAATTTAAAGGGGATTAACAAAAATGTTATAGATTTATAGTTAACAGCAATTACGCCAAATTATGTCAAATATTATTAGAAGAATGGTTGGTTATTATAGTTTGAAAGCCTAACAACCAGCGATGATGAAAACGGAGGAAAATTACAGTGTACTTTCCATTGGAAGTACACGGACATTTATGATAACGTAGCACATAAGTAACAGAATTTGAATGACAATTAGGTAGTAAGTACAAGTAATGAGAACGTGGATAACTATGTGACGTGAGCAGATAACGAACCAGTGGCCTGGCAGGGAAACAATACAGCATATTATAATAACATAACATAACAAAACATAACATCTTAACGTTATAAATTGGTAGTAGAAGCAAGAGAGAAGAGTTCGGATTCAGAGGCTCGCTTTTGGCGACGTCATCGGAATTCGAACATTCATCTAAGCATTAACGAATATCTTGCGAGAGGTGAAATAATTAAAAGAAAAAGTAAAAAGAATACATGTGGACGTGTTTACATGTACGTAATCATGATCGTCAAGGGACATGTACGACTGCACAAAGTAGTGTACACATATCGGTTGTCACACAATAGGTTGTGTGCGTAATATAGACACGAGTAAACATAGACTGATAGGTTGATAGGGCATAAGTAGGCAATAGGTAGATGAATGAATAAGTAATAAAATTAATAAAGGATAGCGGTCAAGAAAGAACATGGTTGTATGAATGAGTATGGTCGAATAATATTTATATTGCATAACACCAAACAGGATACAACATATAAATAATGACTTATAGAGAGTGAAGTTTTTTATTATTATTAAAGAATTTACTATACATTAAATACGAAAGATATCCACATACTAAACACGTGATTCAGTATTCAAAGTATGGAAAACGTGAAGGAAATTAAGTTACTTCATGACGTCATAGTGATTTACTTTGTACGTACAGTATAAGTCATTATTGGGAGAAATTAAAAGAGACGAATTAGAGAGACACAGTTAAGGGACATTCGCTTTTCACAGCGAACTTCTAATGGCACAAACATGGATACTGCTCAACCACAGAAATGGTAGGTTGCATGGTTGTGACATATATATATATATATTATATATATATATATATATATATATATATATATATATTATACACACTAAGATCAATTCATAATTAAACACGCGGGATATATTAATTTTTAATTCTATCCACAAAAACAGTAAACTGTCTTTCTGAGCACTTTCGCCTTTATTTCATATCATATACAGTGTAGTTCAAGAAAATAAATGTTTTGAAATACAAAATGTCTGAATAATGTTTCGGATTCAGATATTAAATTTTGGATAAAAAAAAAATATATATATATATATATATATATTACCTTAAGGTAAGTTTAAGGTAAGGTAAGGTGTGTGTATATATATATATATAATGTGGTACAGGCTGTTTGACAAAGGTGGAATAAAAATGGAACTCCTATTTCTTGACGACTTAAATATAAGCAGCTAGCAATCAGACTATCAAGTTTATGAAGCCTCATTCACATTATCGTCTGTAACAGAACAACAACAACAACAATACAGACTTTGATACTCATTACCACCAAAAACTTAGGTGTTAAAATCCAAAGCTTGGCAAGCGGTAGAATACCAATTGCAGAAGTGTCGAGCTATAAGTAGTGTACATATCGAGATCGAGATTGCCTAACTCCTTAAAACAACTTCGTGGGTGAATTCGCATATATTGTAAACTTTTCATATATATATATATATATATATACAGTATATATATACATATACAGGGGTTAGACAAAATAATATGAACACCCGTCGATTTCACCGGTTATCTTTACGGACTGCTCAGACACAAAGTAAACGGTCAAATGACTGGCAAACCTATTTAAATGCGTAACAGAGAGTGTATACGTCATGTTATAACCCTCACGTTGTTTTCACAGATCTGAGTGAATTATGAATTAGCAGTTATGAAAGACCTGTCAGACTTCCAAAGAGGGCAAATTGTCCGAGCGCGGATGGCTGGTGCATCGGTGAGGAAAACCGCTCAGATGTTCAATGTATCCAGAGGAACTGTCTCTATGGTCATGTCTGCATACCAAAACCATGGAAAGACAAGCACCGACAAATGCAATAGTGGACGCAAGAAGAAGCTGTGTGATCGAGACCGCCGGGTGCTAAAGCGCATTGTGACAAAGAACCATAAGACCACAGCTCCAAAAGTGACTGCAGAGCTTAACCAGCATCTTGCAAGCCCGGTATCGACCAGAACTGTACGTCGCGAGCTCCATGGAGCTGGATACCATGGGAGGGCTGCAATTGCCAAACCCTTCCTTTCGCACATCAACATTGAGCGGCGCAGAAAATGGTGTAATGACCATAAGAATTGGTCAATGGACCGGTGGAAGAATGTAGTCTACTCCGACGAATCCTCCTTTACGCTATTTCCATGTTCCGGTCGAGTTTACGTCTGGAGACAGCCTAAATATGCTTATGACCCCGACTGCTTGACCCCAACCATTAAGCATGGAGGCGGATCTGTGATGGTTTGGGCAGCAATATCGTGGAATACTCTTGGCCCAGCTGTAGTACTGCATGGTAGGGTTAACCAGGTCCATCCCATGGTCCAAACGCTGTTTCCCAATGGCGGCGCCGTCTTCCAGGATGATAATGCACCAATACACAGCGCTGGGGTCGTTAAAAACTGGTTTGAAGAGCATGTTAGTGAAGTAGAACGCTTGGATTGGCCTCCACAATCCCCGGATCTTAACATTATCAAGCATCTGTGGTGTCAGTTGGAGCAGCAGGTCAGAAGCCGATTCCCACCGCCAGCGTCTTTGGAGGAACTGGAGCAGGGTTTGCTCGAAGAATGGCTCAGGATTCCTCTAGCCACTGTCCAAAAGCTGTATGAATCAATTCCCCGACGCATTGCAGCTGTTATTGCCGCTAAAGGAGGACCAACTCCATATTAAGAATAAAAACCGCCATTTATCAAGGTGTTCATATTATTTTGTCCAACCCCTGTGTATTATATATATATATATATATATATATCCTAAGTAAACACTGATTCCAAGTTGATAAATCACAGCAACAAGAATATTTTTGAATGTTGAATGTGAAACTTGTTTTATCGGTTTAAGAGTTAAGATTTTGAATCTGTTCAATTACGGTATCAAAGCTGATTAAATACAAGATTAAAGTAGGTCACTGTTACTTCAACCTGAACACTGACTTTAATAATCAACATCGAAAAGGCCCTTGACGATTGGTTAGGTTAGGTCGTGATATGTTCGTTACTTAACCTTTAAAGCTAACTAAAGAAGGCTGGGGCCCTGATCGTCAGGTGTTCCAGGGTTTCCATATATACACTCGTATATATACAGAGGGTTGACAAAAGTAAGTAGACACCACGATGATTGTCCTCAAGAACAAATGTCAAATCTCATCAGTGGAATGCGAGAACGTGTGTCACCTTTACATAATTTGAAGGGGAAGCAACACAATTCTATTGTAAAAATATTTATTAAATAAATCTATTATTATTTATTGACTTTCATTATCAAATAAAAAAGTATGGGAAAAACCCGAAGAAGGTGTCTAATTTACTTTTGTCAACCCAATGTACGTACATTTATTTATATATATATATATATACTGTATATATAGAGTGTCCCATAAGTCCGGCGTCATAGGAAAAATAATAAAAAAAGGCAAAACAAAAGCTTTTATTTACAGAACATGCTCAATATGTCCACCATTGTTTTCAATACACAAATTCAGACGTGATACCCAGTCAGCAAGCACACGGTGAATGATGTCAGGAGTAATGGTGTTACATGCCCCAATAATGCGCTGCCGCAAATGTTCAACACTTCTAATTTTCTCTGCGTATACCAGCGCTTTCAAGTGGCCCCAGAGATAAAAATCTAGTGGCGTGAGATCCGGGCTTCTAGCTGGCCATTCCACAGGCCCTCGACGTCCTATCCAATGACCAGGGAATTGTTGGTACAGGTATTCCCTTACTTGGGTGCTGTAATGTGCAGGAGCGCCGTCTTGCTGGAACCATGTTGGGAAATTTCCTTCTTCGTTCAAGACACTGGGAAATGCTTCTTCCTTGAGCATACGTAGGTAGGTGCCTCCAGTGACATGTTCATCGAAAAAGAGGGGGCCTATGATGCGATCCTTCCAAATGCCACACCATACCATCACCCGAGATGCACCTTGTTCCTTTGAAGAGGTATACCAGTGAGGGTTGTTTTGAGACCAGTAGCGGGTGTTCTGTCGATTTACCTCACCATTTCCATAAAAAACAGCCTCGTCACTGAACAGAATGGTGGACGGGAAATTGGCATCCCGAGCATATTGTTCCGTAGCCCATTCACAAAATTCCATCCGCCGGTCGGGATCATCATCTTCGCTTAATTTCTGTAGGATCTGAAGTTTATATGGATGCCATTTGTGAGCCTGAAGAATGCGATGGATGCTACTTTTCGACACTCCTGTCTCGGCGGACAATCGCCGAAGAGACTTATTGGGACTTCTGTTAAAATGAGCCAGGATAGCAGGCGCTGTATCATCGTCAGTGGACCTCCTTGAAGGTCCACTGCGTGGTTTATCTTCTATGGATCCTGTTTCCTTAAACTTTGCAACAAATCTGCTAACACAACTCTGTGTTAATGGCTCGCGGTCTGGATGCAGTCTGTTAAATTCAGCAGCGGCCTCTCTTTGAGTCCGATTTCCTATGAGTAGAATTATCTGGATTCGTTCTTCCTTGCTCACAGGCATTATGGCCTGTAGAAAGAGAAAAATAGGAATTATGGTTTGTAGAAATAGAAAAATATGAATTATGGTTTGTAGAAATAGAAAAATATGAATTTCTTCTATGATGCCAGACTTATGGGACACCCTGTATATGTGTGTGTGTGTGTGTGTGTGTGTGTGTGTGTGTGTGTGTGTATATATAGATATATATAATTATTATAAAATAAGTGTGATGAGTGAAAACACACAATATTACATTAAAAAATTCGTATGCTTAACAAGTAAAATTATTGTATCTATAAATCTTATTTTCTTTCATTAACTTCTTTTTCATTTAAATATTTTACATTAAATATACATATTCTTTTTTTAATTTAATGAACGAATGCAATAATAGATTTTAATCCATAATTTGAGCCTGTCCGCTTTTTGAATTTTGCCCCGCATGGAAGAATATTAGATACGTAATATACATTTAAATAAATTATGTCGCGGATAATTACAGCTGACGATTCATTATTTCCAACCATTAATAGCTTTGTAAAAATCGAGTATCCGCTCCCCTGAAAGCTTTATGCTCGGCACATGCCTTATAACTCATACTTTATGAGCTCCTGATCTGAACTTTATAGTAAAATTCGAATGCATATCTTTCAGCTTATATGAGTCAAATGCTATAACTTATATCCCCTAACATCCTTTCTCTATGTTTTATATCCAATTCTTCCATTTTCTCTCCCCCGACCTTCCCCCAATCTCCCTCTTATTGTAGGGGTTATCCCTCCCTCTTTTTAAAAAATCCCCTTCTGTGGAGATCTTCTCCCCAGGGTTTTAATGATGATTAAAATTCAGAGCGAACCCTCTGTATGACGACCGTGAGCTAATCTGCATACGAAGGCCATACGCATTTGATATTTTGACAGTTTTAATGCGACTCCTAGAAATTAAATAAAAAAAGAAGCAGGAAACATGGATAAGAGAAGAAGAGGAAGGAAAAAGATGAAGAAGATCCTTTTCTCAAACTGTCATCAACTCCGTTCATGATCTTAGACTGAGGCCCCCGCTAGCGCCACTGCGGCAAAGCGACGAACTACGGAAAGTCAATGCCATAAAGTGTTGTATCATTTCGCCTAAAATTATCGCACTAACTTGGACTGTAAATTTAGTTGAAAAACAACTTTTTATTTAGTGATTTATCCTTATTGGCTCATTTGTTCTCGGATGTCCAAATTGAATGTCTGATATTTCCCACAAAATTAAGAAGTTACAAGAATTTTTCCTTGAAATATTCTTCTGTAGGCGTCAAAGTTTTCTCGTAAAATACGAAACAATTTATAAATTTATAATTTAGACCCGTTTCTTATACCTATTAATATTCTTTTATGAATATATAAAACGAATAACGATTTATTTTTACTTTTTTATGGAATGTTCTCGGTAAATAGTATTTTTATTTAAAATATTTAAACTTTACTACTGTTGAACATTATTAGAGTAATTATTATAACATATTTTATATTAATAATATAATTTAACATTTCATATAATAATAATAATAATATTCATCATATCTTTAATAATTATGGTTAATTTTAGCATTATTAATGAAAAGTAAATAAAGACAATTAAAGTTATATAAAGTTTATAAGATAATTAATAAATTAAATAGACTAAAAATATTCCATTCTTTGTCCAACAAATCTTTATAATATTTTCCTTCTTACGCGAATGTATTCCAAAAAAATAAGTTCTCAGAGTGTGAAATAATCAATACATTATAATATTTCTTAAAAACTCACTCGAACCCAATATTTAAATTTGAACGTCTTATTTTAAGTTTTCTTTTAAAGGAAGATTTCCTCAAAGAGAAAATAAATAAAGATTCGATCATCATTTTCCACCTCTATAATTAAACTTAAATGCTTTTAACGCTTTTTTCGATCATCTTAAAGACAAGATAACCCTTACAAGTGAACCAATAGCGATTCCATCGAAGATATAATTGAAAGTGATGGATCACCCGTTTCCAATGCTTTATTTAAAAACTTACACCATATTTATTAATAGGTTTTTATATATGGAAAGCATTTTGGTATGTCTTGGTTTTCTTTTTTTTCTCTTTTTTTGCGTGGTTTTTTTTTTCTGATCCTTGAAACGTACGTATACACAGTTTATTTTTTGTTTTTTTTATGGCCATGCAGGTCATGTTTGAGAAAAAAGGGTGGGGCTTAATTTACGAGTTGCCACACACATAAATTTATTGGATTTCATTAGCATAGTGTTGTGAAGTGTTTTTATCGGTTTTTTGTCTGTTAGTTGGTATTTCTATTTATATTTATTGCATTTGCTGTTACGAATCGTTTGTGTGATTGACACTTCAATACCATACACTCGAAATATAACATTTGCGGCGCTTTTTTTGCCGTTTATCAGAGAAAAGAGTTTTATTTATCTTATTTATTCATTTGAATTAAGTTACTCCTCGTAAATATATTTTACGTTTTAATTTATATTTGGAAATAGATCGAGGAGCATTTAGTTTAGAACTATATAAGTACTCGTACGTTCGTATCATCGACGATCATACGTGCACTTTGAACGACAATACTCGTAACTTAAATTAGCCAGACCTAACCTAACCTAATTTAACCTCGCATACAGAGAAACACCTTTTAGTTTACTTTTAACTGTTTCATTCATTCTGTAACTTTAATTTTTCCAATTCTCTATTTCAGTTTACTGGCGCCTTTCGTTCAATTTCACATATATGACATCCTCTTTGCACAAATTAAAATAATGACTTCTGAATAGGCACTGTGCCCACTTAATTTAATATAAGCACGGAATTAGAATATGTAATGCAGAGATAAATATACAGTCGCAAATGATTAACGAAAGAGTGTAATGCATAGTTCGTCAGTTCGTCTCCCATTAAAATATTTCATCTTCGTGTGTGAATTATGAATCATGTCCATCATTAACAATGCAAATTAAAAATGTCGATTTGTCTCACAAGGAAATTTATATGTAGCCTACATATTGGTATAAAAAACTTGGGACTTTTTTTTTTTTTACTACTCATATTTCTGCCTTTTCAGTGAATTCAGTGAAAAAAATATCTAAACAAATTTAGACAGTTGGATACAGAATTCAGTTGGCACCAAATTGTTAAACTGGTTTTTTTTTTAAGACATTCGCAAAGAAATACGAGGTATTAAAAATGTTCTTAATTGCGGACAAAACGTTTGCTGCCGTTACTGACCTATTATAGTGAAAGTTGCTCCTCTTTCACTCGCCGTTACAGTGTTCAAAGCGGGTGGTCTTGGTAGAACTGAACATGTCCATCATCCGCTTCAACAACAGCTTATAGACTACTGCTCCACTAGGAAATTGCAGCTTGGATGGAGTGTTGACTTAGCTACACTTAAAATGTTACTATCCTCTCTTTCAATTCTTTCCTGTTATTGATTCGGTTCCATGGTACACCATCTCTTGTATATGTTCCTCCAAACCGAATGATCAATAGGATTCAAATCTGGAATGTTTGGTGGCCAAAGGGTTTTATCATTGAAATGTGCGCAATTTTCCAGTATGAAATCATGGCTAACAAGAGAACAGAATATAGTGCCCCAACTTTCATGAAATTGAAGTCTGCGCCTGATCTTCAATGCAAGGCAGCATGCTGGTCAATACGCCTCACTCAACGAGAATGAGGTCAATTTTTTAACAAAGGAAACAACAACAACTACTACTACTACTATTACTACTACTACTACTATTACAGAGTGCCTGAAATGTTGCCCCTGCCAGAAAATATGTGCAGAAGCTATAGTAATTGTTAGTGTTTTGGGGTTTGTCCACAACAAAATATTTCTTATCGGAAAGCGAAATTTTTTGGTGGACTGCTTGGTGCGAAAACGCCTCAACAAGCGTTTACGTTTATCCAGTCCTTTTCTTCAATGTTGCCGTTAGTCTACACTCCCGTACTCTCTTGAATACCTTTATGTTGATATCAAAATTTGATATCCACTGCGCAGATAGTCGAATGATGCCTGTAACCTTAGATTTGTTGGGCTATAATGCCAGTGTTTGATGCATTTTCTTGGTTGCAGATCAACTCACCGACAACAGCAATGTTTAATGCTGCGAGAGGAGAGCGTCTTGTCCGGCCACTATCAGAGCGGCTTGCAGTATGCAGTACTACCTGTAGACATTAGCTTTGCCAACAAGTACTTTACAAAGATTTTGTTTTCCAGCTGCGGTTAGGATACACGCCAATAATTTGGCTCAAAGAGTTTTGTTTAACACTGTCTGATTAGCTCAATACCATATTGTGAATATACTGCAAAAAATCAAACAAAACAGAACGCTGCACACAACGCAATACGACAACTTACCAGATATAATACAAACACGACACTGTCACACTAAGGAGTAGACCAAGACCTCCAGGACACCTGCCAATGTGACTTTGTCATTTGTTAAACTTAAACAAGAAATTTTTGGCCACATTCGGTGCTCTTAAGCTTGTCAACGAACCTTTTGCATGAACTTTAGGAAATCTTTAACATCTCGTACTTCTTTGTAAATATTCTTCTTAAAATAGTATACCAATATTTAAATCCAATTAAGTTTTCTGCCCATCTGCCTAAATCGTGTTTAGATAGATTTTGTCTCGACAAAGATATAAGCAATGAAAAATGGGCAGAAGTTTTTTTGCGACACCCTACATACACACACACACACACACACACACACATGTGTGTATATATATATATATATATAGGGTGATCCAGAGAAATGGGACCCAAAAGAAACCCCTGTAACTCTTAAAGTATAAGTCCTTTTATAAAATCATACGCATCATTCGAAAGAGGATAGTTACAAGTTTGTACAGGATTGTATAGGTTTTGACAATACAAGACAAGATAAGATACAAAACAAAATAAAAGTGTTAGTTAAAACTAACCCTTCAAGATGACTGCATGGACTGTGGAACAGCTGCGTTTCATAACTGAGCAATATTATGAGCATGGAAGAAGTGTAGTTTCAGCTCTTAGAAGGTGATTTTGACATCTGAAAATTTGTCTTGAAAGATCTTTGAGCTGAAACTACACTTCTTCCATGCTCATAATATTGCTCAGTTATGAAACGCAGCTGTTCCACAGTCCATGCAGTCATCTTGAAGGGTTAGTTTTAACTAACACTTTTATTTTGTTTTGTATCTTATTTTGTCTTGTATTGTCAAAACCTATACAATCCTGTACAAACTTGTAACTATCCTCTTTCGAATGATGCGTATGATTTTATAAAAGGACTTATACTTTAAGAGTTACAGGGGTTTCTTTTGGGTCCCATTTCTCTGGATCACCCTTTATATATATATATATATATATATAATATATATATATATATATATATATATATATATATGGGAATGAACTCAGAATGGTCCCCTGAGGTTTTTTTATGATACACACAGACCGTGCATGGAACAAGGAACTCTTCTGGGATAATTAAATCCACTATAGTCCGAATAAGTAATGGTAAATGACAAATACCATAGTTTTTTCTTTTTCATGATGCTAGCCCGACGTGGGCAACGGGTCACTCGCAAAGAGGTCCCATAAATGGATCCAGCTTTGGGATATGGATCTAGGGCTGTTTTAAACCCTAGATCCATGTCCCAAAGCTGGATCCATTCGGGCTAGCATCATGAAAAAGAAAAACTATGGTATTTGTCATTTACCATTACTTATTCGGACTATAGTGGATTTAATTATCCCAGAAGAGTTCCTTGTTCCATGCACGGTCTGTGTGATTCATATATATATATATATATATAGACATCAAGAGATTTATAATATATAGGAACATTACTTAACCAATCTCACAACAATCAATTATATTTTTCTAATGAATTTTCGAAGGGTTCATTTTTATTCGTTCACTTTCTTCTCTTTTGTTTCTTTGGGCATCCTCGATTAAAAGCTCTATTTTGGGGCGATCCTTTTATTATTAAACGAACAAGTCCTCCTCCTCCTCCTCCTCCTCCTCCTCCTGACGAAGGATCACGACCTCGTTTTCAGCGAGTCCTTTCGTATTCATTAAGTCTTCGTCCGTAATTAGCGGGAACGCAAACCAAGATCGATCTCCCGACCGTCGATGTCGGTAGACGATAATAGGCCGCGTCGAGAGGACGACGGAGAACGTTCCACGCGGGAGGCAACTTCATACGTTCTTAAGAGAAGAAATCAGCGATAGTTGAGCGATAGTTGAGTGATCATTTTAAAGACTTTATTTTAAAATTCCTTTAGGAATGTTTCAATGTTTACATATTTAAAATTGGTTTTTAAGATTTTAAGTATATGCGGAGGCGTTATGAAACATGATCAAATATAAAATATAATCGCTTTTCACTCATATTATACTTCTAGAATCTCTACAAATGTAAAGTTCCCAAAAAAATGTTTGCCGAGGAACGAAATTTCCAGAAAACATAAAAAATTACTAATTGGTATATATATATATATATTATATATATATATATATATATATATTGCCGTGTCTTAGGTGATACTAATAAAATTAAAAAAAAAAATTAATCATTAAGATTAGGAATTTTTATGCGTTTCAGAAATTTTATGTTTTAGGCGAACCTTTTACCGAAATAATGTACAGACTACAATTTTTAAATATCTAATGCTCGTTTGATTGAGTCGGTTTTGTTGCTTATTATGTACGAACAATACTTGGGAAATTTTAATCACAAATTTTTTTAAAGTAATTATTGAAACTATGAAAATACAGCAACGTTTATTAAAAATATTATATTAACATCTAAAATAAATCAATTGCATGTTATAGAAATAATCTTAAAAATTAATGAAACATTCGTGTTTCAAATATTATTCAAAATTTTTTATTAAAATCAGACTGAAAATTTTTAAATTTTTTTTAAGATGCTACAATAAACAACCAATAACAATTTAGACATGCAGAAAAGACTCTCTCTCTCTCTCTCTCTCTCTCTCTCTCTCTCTCTCTCTCTCTATATATATATATATATATATATATACTATTTCCACACCTGGTATCAGAAAACTGATCACTCATCAATAACATGAGAAGAAAATAAAAGCTAAAAAGGAAATGAGTTACTTTCCTTTCGATCAAATTCCGATTCATCTTTTCAGCCATTTTCGCATCATGAAAAACAGAAAAACATGGAAAAGATGTCCAAGAAATATTTTTTAATAATTATATTCAATCATTGAACGAATAATTTAGTTCGTTTATTACCTCTCTTTTTTTTCATTTCCAAGAATAACTTCTTTGGGATTATATTCAAGATGAAGTTGTGGTTGAGGGTTGATGTTGTAAATCCATGAAATAACCGAGAAATATAGAAGAAACAACTGTATTTTCAATAATATAACATAGATTATTGATTGAAGTTAATGTGTTACGTTATTAACTTTTACACACACACACACACACACACCACACACACACACACACACAAAAAAAAGATTACCTAACAACCTTAGAGCCATCAAACCGAGCATTCAGTACAATAAGTAGCCAGACCCAACTGTGGGCTCGAAGTGTTTCCTGTGACGTAAATAAATATAGTGAGGTACCAGCTAACCTAACCTAATCTAATTAATCCAACTTAACATTACCTAACCTGGCGTGACATAGTCTAATCGGGCACTGCTTTTGTTCGACAAATGTTTCTTAATTTTTTTATATAACCTTTTTTAACATTATCCCATTACATCCGTGAATTATGACACAGTTGACTTCAGTTATACTGCAATTATATTTGCATATACACCACACACACACACACACACACATATATATATATATTCCTTATTGAAATAGCCCTCTTCTTTTAACTCTGTTTCCTATAGCCAAATATAAGCTATGAATTTATTAACTTTTGTAATACATATTTGTTCTTAATATATATATATATATATATATATATATATATATATATATATATATATATATATTAATGGTTGAACCTGTTTTTACGATCGATTGAAGGGCAGGATTGGACTGGCTTGGCGGACTTCACTTTTGAGATATTAATTACACATCCCAAGATGGATGAGGTCACCTAACCGAGCCCTTATTCAGGTCTGAATACGATTTTCTTGTAAGGTTTTTTTTTAATGGGAAATTGCTTTAAATTTCTTTTGGTTTCTAATGTGATTCTGTATTTATTAAGTAATTCAAATATATATGTTTGACTTAAAATTTAGGGGTATTTCTTACGGTGTAAAATTAGCTTCAATGAAAGCTCACATTCTTGATCTCGGTGTAATTTTAATATCAGGCTTATTATTCATATTTTGCTGATTAAAATCAATTACTTTCTAATTATAGTTGTATTCATAGACGTATTTAATACATACACGGGCAAATATGGGAATATTTAAACATATAAGTTCTAATGAATGCTAATGCATGGTTTATAGCTCTCTCTCTCTCTCTCTCTCTCTCTCTCTCTCTCTCTATATATATATATATATATATATATATATATATATACACACACACACAGCGGCGCTCGTAAGTATTCGTACAGAAAAATATTTCAGTTATATTTGTCCTTATCTTGTATACCATGGATAAGATAGTTATAAAAATTTTACCATTCTTTTGGAAAAATTTAACAAATAAAAAAAAATTAGTTTAACTCCAGCATATAATGTAAAACATCAAAGAATTTGGGGAAAACAAAAAAATTAAAATGCAAAAGCTTTCGTTCATTTATTTACAAAATTATTTAATACTTTGTGTGTCCATCTTTTGCTTGAAGAATTTAAAGTTTTTATCAGTAGTTGGCTGATTATTGATTAGAGACTCTTGGCAATTCTGAATTCTAGAATTTTCCCTGTGAATCTTCATCGAATACGGATGACTGTACAAGCTATTAATAAGCAGGAGGAGATTGTAGACACCAATCGACCAGGGAGGTACTCCGGGACGTTAGGCAGGAAACTGGTAGTGCTGGAACTCCCGTTTCTCCTGTAACCGTCCTCTTTAGCCGATTTTTTGCCATGTTTGATCTACCCTGTGAATGGTCCAGCATGCTCTCAAACACACTCTTTTCCTTCTATTCTTCACTACACATACATACGTTTTACACACTACACAATCTTTACAGAATTTATTACAAAAAAATAAATAAAATGGCATCGTAGGCCTGGGAACCTTAATTTTGTCTCTCTCCTTCCTATATAGGGAGGGGTGGGAGTTGTGAGCATTCGCCCTTGTCCCCTTCTTCTTACATAAAAAAAAGCAATGGGTCGTCGTAGTAAAGAGCTGTTTACATATCTTAAATACGCTGTTATTGTTGCACAGGAGTCTAGAAAGAGTTATAGGAAGATAGCAGAAGAACTTTGAATTCCACTTACGACGATTGCTGCAGTTATAAAGAAATATAAAGGCTTTGGAAAAATCAAAGCTCTACCAAGGTAATGTTCATCCCTCTACTGTACGTCGTACATTGAGAAAGAATGGTCTGTATGGAAGAATTGCACGAAGAAAATCTCTGCTACGAAAAGAAGCCCACAAAGAAGCTCGTTTAAAGTAAGCCAAGAATCTTCAAAATGATGGATTTGCATTCTGGAAGAAAGCTCTCTAGACAGACGGGACTAAAATTGAATTATTCGGGAACAATGAGTAACTGTATGTTTAGCGAAAATCAAGCACTGCATTCAAGGAAAAAAACATCCTTCCTAAGGTTTAACATAGTGGTGATAGCTTGCTTCTTTGGAGATGCTTTATCGCTTCTGGTCCAGGAAAGCTTGTTGCCATCAGTGCAATCTTGAATTCGAAGAAATATCAGAAAATTTTAGAAGAAAATGTATTGCCTTCAGTTCGGCAGTTGCGAATGGGTCGCACTTGGGTACTGCAACAAAATAATGATCCAAAACATAAAAGTAAGAGCATCATGAAATGGCTTCAACAAAAGAATTTGAAACTTCTCGAATGGCCCAGTCAAATCCCAGATCCCAATTTAATCGAGAATTTATGGTTTGATATGAGAAAAGGTGTCCGCAAGAGAAACCCTTCGAATCTGGATGAATTTCAACAATTTTCTTCAGAAGAGTGAGCTAAAGTTTCTACTGAGGGATGTCGAAACCTTGTAGAAAAATACCCAAAACGAATTATTGAAGTCATTCAAGCAAAAGGTGGACACACAAAGTATTAAATAATTTTTTAAGTAAATGTACGAAAACTTTTACATACGAAAACTTTTTTTTTATTTTCCTCAATGTTTTTTTGTTTTACATTTTATATTGGAGTTAAATTAAATTTTTATTTGTTAAATTTTTCCAAACGAACGGTAAACGTTTCCTAACTATCCTATGCATGGTACAAAAAGATAAGGACGAATACAGTATAACTGAAATATTTCTCTGTACGAATACATATGAACGGCACTGACGTACAATATATTGCACCACAGTCTATGTCATAATACAAGAAAAATCGGCTTCTGATGTTCACAAACTTGCGTATTTAGCAACCATAACGCAATATGCATATATTAAAATTAAAATGACCGAAACTAACCAAGCCTATATAATTTAATCTAATCTAACCCAACCTGACCCGTCCTAACCGAACCCCACCTAACCATCTCAACCAACTCTGAACTCTTCTTATACTCGTATTAAGCATATTCATAATATTTATAAACACATAATGAGCAAGGAGCGCTATCTCACTCAAGACTTATGATTGTTGTTTTAAGAAAAACAAATACTCATCTAAAATTAGAATCAATTCCAATTCTAATTCCACTGAGGAAAATTCCATAAAATTAAAAATTCAGCTTGAACTTAAAGGTCGCAAATTTTTTATTTAGACTGGTAGCCGTACAGAGTGGCCACAAAGTCCCTTTGCAGTGAAATTACAGCATATCTGTATGTTGCCCTTGTTTTCCGTGCAAAGGGACTTTTGGACACCCTGTACAGGAAAAGAATGTTGATATTTCTTCTGTATTAAAATTTCAGTACTGCTTTTGAAGAGAAAATTTTAATTCAGTGAAAAGTAAAAAATTTGGGAGAGATTAAACCTTTATTTCTCTTCATGCTCTCTCTCTCTCTCTCTCTCTCTCTCTCTCTCTCTCTCTCTCTCTCTCTATATATATATTATATATATATATATATATATAGGGTGGGTAAAAAAACAGTGACCCCTTAGAGGTAAACTGTCATATTAAAAAAGTAAGGGGACTAGAGTTCCCAAACTTCATAAATGCTTACCTTAGCATGTTGTTCGTCTTAATTGAGAAGTTGCTCGATGTGTTCCCCTTCCTGCTCAACGCAGGCCTCCAAACGTGGACGCCACTGATCTATATACCTGTTTACATATCATTGAGACACCTTCTCCCAGCCGAGTAGAATTCTTTCGCGTAGTTCATCTATGTCTCTTATATTGGTACCAGAGATGTAAACTTTGGACTTCAAGGCTTCCCAAACACCATAATCTAGTGGTAAAAGATCGGGGCTACTAGCCGGCCACATATTGGGTTCGATAAAATCCGGTGTTTCGTTCTGAAGGAATGTGACAGTTTAGCGTGTTCTTTGAGCAGGGGCTCAATCTTGTTAGAAAGTATATCTTTCACCATTAATTCGTCGAATATCAGTTAGATAGAGTGAAAGATATACTTTCCAGCAAGATGGAGCCCCTGCTCACAGAGCACGCCAGATTGTCACATTCCTTCAGAACGAAACACCGGATTTTATCGAACCCAATATGTGGCCTGCTAGTAGACCCGATCTTTCACCACTAGATTATGGTGTTTGGGAAGCCCTGAAGTCCAAAGTTTATATCCCTGGTACCAATATAAGAGACAGATGAACTACGCGAAAGAATTCTACTCGGCTGGGAGAAGGTGTCTCAATGATATGTAAACAGGTATATTGATCAGGGGCGTCCACGTTTGGAGGCCTGCGTTGAGCAGGAAGGGGAACACACCGAACAACTTCTCAATTAAGACGAACAACATGCTAAGGTAAGCACCTATGAAGTTTGAGAGCTCTAGTCCCCTTACTTTTTTTAATATGACAGTTTACCTCTAAGGGGTCACTGTTTTTTTACCCACCCTGTGTATATATATATATATATATATATATATATAGGGTGTTTCATAACATGTGGACGCACTTTCAGGATGGATTCAGGACCTGAAAACAATGAAAAAAGTTTATATAAACATATGCCCGAAATCGCTTTGTTTTCGAGTTACAGTCCGTTATGTGTTCCAGCAAGTATCCGTCTTACCTTTAAATTAAGTTCTCAAAATGACCGCCTTGCGCTTGAATACACGTCTGAACACGCCTCGTCATAGACTGCCTGACGCGTTAAAACCTTCCAGTTATTGCTTGGATTTTCTGGCATCCTTGTTCTACACGTTGGCGAAGTATTTCAACGTTGTCAATGGGTGTCACGTAAACGATGGATTTCGATGACCCCACAGGTAAAAATCGAGTGCATTCAGGTCCGGGGAGCGAGCAGGCCACGCAATGGGTCCTCCACGGCCTATCTATTTATCAGGGAAATGGTCATCCAAATAGTCTCTGGCTACTCGACTAAAATGAGGCGGAGCGCCGTCATGCATAAACCACATACGACGTCGGACACCAAGAGGAACTTCATCTAGTAAATCGCTTAAATCATTCCTTAAAAAATTGGAATAGGATTCTCCTGTTAATCTTCCAGGAAAAACAAAAGGACCGATTAAGTTGTCAGCAATATGTCTTGCCCATACATTGATATTAAATTGTTGTTGGTGCCTTGACTGGATGATGGCATGCGGATTCTCTTCGGCCCAGTGATGAGTGTTCTGAAAAATGATCACGCCATTTCTTGTGAAGGCAGCCTCATCAGAAAACAACACAGAGGATAGAAAAAGAGGATCGCGAGCACACTGTTGAAGGAACCAAGTACAAAAAGCCTCTCGCAGCGGGAAATCAGCTTCAGTAAGGCCTCCTGGCCTTGTACTCTCTGAATGTGATATGGGTAAAGCTGTTGTTCCCGTAAAATTCTCCACACAGTTGTGTATCTCATACCCTCTGCTGCTGCTATCCTTCGGGTGCTGACACCAGGATGTTTTTCCACGCGATTCAGGACCCGCTCCTCCAACTCAACAGTTCTGGCGCTGATTGTTCTACCACCATCTGAAACTCGCTTGTTGAATGATTCTGTATCACCAAGACGCTCGTCTATTCTCTGAAAGGTCTTCTTATCTGGCAGACGGCGGTTCGGAAACATTTCCGCATACAGACGTCTTGCTGCGGCCGTATTACACTCGGCAAGTCCATACATGAGATGCATGTCTGCCATTTCTCTGTTTGAATAAGCCTCAAATTCTCACTTCAAATACACACTATCATTGAATAGCACAAAAACTTTTAAGGTTTTTTTTCACTGGACTGTACTTATTCACGGTAAGAAGTTACGAATAGGAAGAGTGAAACACGTCAATGTACCTCTGACTGACTGATGGCTCTACACTGAACGATATTGAAACATGTCATAGAGTGTACGAAACATTACAATAGGCAAGGCCATACATGAAATAAGTCTCGCACATACTCACAAACATTGTCGGCAAGCAGTGTTTGTAAACAGTTTGCGGAAAGAATTGCGGGAACACAAAACGGGCTGTAACTCGGAAACAAAGCGATTTCGGGCATATGTTTATATAAACTTTTTTCATTGTTTTCAGGTCCTGAATCCATCCTGAAAGTGCGTCCCACGTGTTATGAAACACCCTGTATATATATATATATATATATATATATATATATATATATATATATATATATATATATATATATATATATACAGGGTGGGCGGAAAGTAGCTCCCTATTTTGGATTGGTAAAAAAATACGTATATTATCCATTTATTTCAGAAGAAATAATATGAAAAGGTAGGCATACATGGTAGGTTTTATCTAAAATTCAATGTGGGCTCCAACTCTTTCCACCAGCTTCTGGAGCCGCCCAGGAATGGTGTCCACTGACTTTAGCAGGAACTCCGGCGGGATGGAGGACATGACTTCCCGAATTCGGTCCTCCAGTTCTTCCAATGTCCTCGGTTTGGTGCGGTAGACTTCTTCCTTTACCCACCCCTAAAGAAAGAAGTCGCACGGTGTCAAGTCGGGGCTCCTGGCTGGCCATTGATGTGGACCACGACGACCCATCCAACGCCCAGGGAAGTGGGCATCCAGCCACTCACGGACAACAAGAGCGAAGTGCGGAGGGGCGCCATCTTGCATAAATATCAGATCGTCGATGTTCTCCCATGTGCTGACAACCGGCCAGACCTCGTTTCGCAACATAGCAAGGTACCGCTCAGCATTCATGGTGTTGCGCAGAAGGAACGGGCCCACAACCTGATCTGAGGTCATACCACACCACACCGTTACACTGAACCGATTCTGCCGTTTTTCAGCGGTAACCGTGCGTTTCTTTCTTTGGGGGTGGGTAAAGGAAGAAGTCTACCGCACCAAACCGAGGACATTGGAAGAACTGGAGGACCGAATTCGGGAAGTCATGTCCTCCATCCCGCCGGAGTTCCTGCTAAAGTCAGTGGACGCCATTCCTGGGCGGCTCCAGAAGCTGGTGGAAATAGTTGGAGCCCACATTGAATTTTAGAGAAAACCTACCATGTATGCCTACCTTTTCATATTATTTCTTCTGAAATAAATGGATAATATACGTATTTTTTTACCAATCCAAAATAGGGAGCTACTTTCCGCCCACCCTGTACGTATATATATATATATATATATAGGGTGGCCCCAAAAAATTAAAGTTGAAAATATCTTTCTCCACAAGGCCATCCATGTATCATATCAAAATGTAAGAACTCATGCCAAAAATTAGACAGATCATACAATATTTAGAGGTCGCGACCAGTTCCTATATTTTTAGGATTTGGAACAAAAATACAATATCAATGTTTATTTCAAAATTTAAAGTCAACAGCACAGAGCACATGTTATGCAAAAATATACTAGAACACACATGTCATAGCAGTTAACACGACTGCACTAAATCCTTGTATATCAAACAAACAACGTCACACCCGTTACTTTTTCTTCGTCAAAGCCAACTTCGTCGGAACTGGCAATCTTTTTCGGTGGCTGGCGACGAGTCGGAGTAGGTATTGCTTCTGGGTCTCGTCTTTCGTCAGCGCGATATTGTAGGACTGAATAAGAGCGACTCCTCGTTCGGCACAGTCGTTGACGACCTTGAGAAGCCTGCACTTAGCCTTAAGTAACTGGTAAATGGGGTCTGTCAGCCAGTGGGAAGGAGGTTTTGACAAGAACGTCTTGGCTTCATCTTGTCCTTTCATGGAGAGTATATCGAATATCTTCAAAGACCGGCTCGTGATGTACGACGCCAATGAACAGTGGTGGGCACGCGCAACAATTTTTGTAGCGCCGCAACCGCAACCGCAACTCTGCTGAAATAGTTGCGCCGCACGCGCAAGCGCAACCCTTTTCAAAAAGTTGCGCCGCAAGCGCAAGCGCAACCAAAAATGTTGCGCCGCAAGCGCAAGCGCAACCAAAAATGTTGCGCCGCAAGTTGCGCCGCAACTGCCCACCTTTGCATTTAACGTATATCTGCAGTGGTGGGCACGCGCAACAATTTTTGTAGCGCCGCAACCGCAACCGCAACTCTGCTGAAATAGTTGCGCCGCACGCGCAAGCGCAACCCTTTTCAAAAAGTTGCGCCGCAAGCGCAAGCGCAACCAAAAATGTTGCGCCGCAACTTTTTGCGGCGCAACTGCCCACCTTTGCCAATGAAGAACGATGATCGAACACAGTTCCGTCCAGACGTCTCAAGAGTTTTTGGTTTGAGGGACGTAAGAAATTGTCAACCATAGCTGCTTTGGTGATCTCGTCGACGCGATCGTCGAAGAGGGCGAGAGGCGCGAGGTGCTCAGAGAAGTACCACAAATGGCGATAAAAGGCCTTAACAGCCGCCTCCCTGATGGCACGGTCAGGATATTCATGGAGGAGAACAATTAGGTTTAAGTCGTTGGGGGCCCTCTCTGGGGGAGGGGCCTCGTGCCAGTAGCGAGCGTAAATAAGAGAAAAGAAGAAGCAAATCTTTGTGACGCCAGCTGTCTCGTGGGCCGTCAACTTAATCTGGCTCCTGAAAAGGAAGATCTTCAGCGAGTATATTGCCTTAGCCATCCACCGGGCGTTGTGCATAGCGCCTGGCGCACGAAACGACGGTTCTCCGTCGGAGGATCCCCCTAGGAATATATGACAGAGCTGAAGCAACTCTCCATAGTCATCCCGTGGGAGCTGGCTCTTGACTTCCGAGTAAAATGACATCATCTCCTCTCGTAGGCCATCCGGCATGCCAACGAAGAGCTCGTCTCCAGCAGAACCGAAATCAACTATATTAATATCAGGCCAGGTCTTCTGGAAGCGTTTGAAGATTCCCACTTCAGGCCCACAGGTTGGTGTCAGGGTAGGGCGGGTCATACTATGCATTTTTTTTAAATCAATGGAGAGGGGTGTTCAAATGACATATTTTGGTGTATAGAACACAATTCTGAAGAAAATATTTAATTCGGATAACCCTAACCTACATCATTTTGCAGTTGATTATTATTAAATTGTTGATTATTTTACTATTGTAGTTACCCCAGAATATGTCTCCTCACGTTTTCTATCATGGCTGCTCACGTTATCTCTCATAGAGCATTGTTCTAACTAATTCATATAAACACATATAATGTAATTCATATAATAATAATAATATTTAAATACTTAAATAAAAAGGTGTGCCATTCCACTTAATTGTAATTATCATACAGTTTGGTATATGAAATATTTTGACGGTTTTCTGGCGCGCATAAGGCCATTTTCTGAGCCACCTTTCTCAGAGGCTAGAATGTAACGTTTCAGAACATTCTAAAACGTTTTGTGAAATATTTGAAGTGACTCATGATTTATGAAGCTATTTTACTACCTCGGCTTGCAGTGAGGGGATAGATTTAGTGATTATCTACTGATATTTTTTTTGTTACTGTTCACATGTGAGTATTATTCTGTTATATTTTAGAAAAAGCTATTTCTACGCATATTATAGTGATACATTGAGCAAAATTTAATTAACAACTTTGATTTGAGCTAAAATTAGGTGGTTCATTTTTAGTACAACTGAGCAGTATGAGGCAACTAAAGAGGAGTCACATGCGGAGAAGATTGCTAAGGTCCTGTTTGCCTGGCTGAAAGAGAGGGGTTATGATAAGACCTTGTTGGCCATTGGAGGAGACTCAACAAATGTCAACACTGGTGTGAAAGCTGGAGTAATGCGGAAGCTGGAGCTGCACCTGGGGAGAAAGCTGGTCTGGTTGGTGTGCAACCTGCACACTGTTGAACTTCCCCTGCGCCATCTCATTGTTGACCTTGATGGCCCTACTCTGTCAGACAAAAAATTATCCGGGCCAATAGGAAAGCTCCTTGATTCTGCTACAGACTTTGATATCAATCCAAACTTCACCCGAATCTCTGTTGGCCCTCCACTGATCAAGCTTCCTGACAAGGTCATTCAAGATCTCTCAACTGATCAATACTATGGCTATAAAATTGTCTGTGCAGTCAGGGATGGAGTACTTCCTGCAGGGCTGGCTCTGTTAGAGATAGGACCAGTAAACCACAGCCGCTGGCTCACCACAGCGAACAGACTTCTCAGGCTCTGGGTGTCAAAGCACGGACTTAAAGGAAAGAACCTGAAGATTCTGCAATTCATTGTGGAATTCATCATTGGAGTGTATTACCCATGTTGGTTCAACGTGAAGGTCAAGCACACCTGGATCGAAGGGCCTAGGCACATCCTCTTTCAGCTGGACTGCCTCAAGTCCCAGAGAAAGGAGGTGCTGGATATTGTGATGCCAACTGTGAGAAGATCTGCTTGGTATGCCCACAGTGAAGTCATCCTCCAAACACTACTCTGCTCTGAGGATCAGAAGGAGAGGATTGAAGGGGTGGAGAGAATCCTGGCCATCAGGGGAGAGGGGGACCCGGACACTCAGCTGGGGGACTCCTCTGTTAGGAGCAGAAGGACACCTGACATCAATTGTGATGCTTCCAGCATCGGTGACTTGATCAGCTGGTCAGAAGGTGTGTCAGAGCCACCTCTCACCTGCTCTCTAAGCACCTCTGAGGTGAAAAACTTCATCAACACCCTCATTGAGGTGCGCAACTGGCCTTGCCACACACAAAGCATTGAGAGGGTTGTTAAAATGGTGACTGAGGCTTCTGCTAAGTACTTCTCACAGGAAAAGAGGGATGGAGGGATCAGGGCTCAGGAGACCAGCAGGAAGCTGATGTCCAAGTCTGAGTCAAAGCAGGATTTGTGCAACCTGGCAAAGTTCAAGAAGTCAGGAGAATGATCTTTGTAATTATATCCAGTGATATACATGCAGTTCACCTATTAATAAATATATGTAAAGTTGATTTGGCCTTGTCAATATAAATGATTTACCTTATATCTTTTAATATATTATAAAGGGGTTCAAAAGGGCAAAATTGGCAATTTAGAAATACAAAATGATGTAGGTTAGAGTTATCCTATCCAAAAACGAAGCTCATATTTGAATTCCCCATGTAAAAACATAATTTAGACACCCCTGATGGTAGGATTTCCTTCAGATTCATGTTGTCACCTGAGTACGACCCGCCCTAGACTGTCAGGGCGACAGAAAATACGGCCGACAACATTACCTCGAACACGTGATTACGGCACGCGATCCATATGAGCTCCTTGTCCAGAGCCTTCTCAATTAGGGTGCACGCACCCATATTCAGCCCAGTAGTGGTTGCCGTCGTGTCGAAGACTAGTCCCTGGATCATGGGTTTGAGGCTCCATTCCTCCAGCGTTTGGACACATGCATTGCACTGCTCCTCTCCCGTGCCGCGGCCGATCTTAGGGACGGCAAGAAGTTGCTCTGTTTCACCACCAGCCACCAAGATGGCGACGCGATCCACAAGCTTTTAATTGCCGGCGATATCTGGAAGCAGTTTACCGTCCCAGTGGAGAAGCAGTGGGCTGTCCGGCGAGAAAACAGCCTGTTGAGCAGTTGCTACCGTCTCACGAGTGGTGACCCGCGCTCGCTGAATGGTGTTCCGGGATAGCGCCACAGACTCCAGGCCATGACCGAGCGCTTGCGTGACGGCTCCTACGAAGAACATGGCAGCGCGGTCAGGGAGTTTCACTCGGTCGAGCGCGGCGGCTACTTCCTTGGTCACAATGGTCTGCTTCGATTTCTTATTCCTTGGCTGATCTTGACTGGATGTTGACGGAGCTTGGAAATCATCTTCGGACTCCGTCGATGTGAAGGAACTACAGATGTCAGCAATGGCGGAACTAGACGGAACAGCCGTATTCGCCTGTTGGGCGCTCAACATGCTTTTTTCCTTTCGAGCACTGGCCTGATCACTTCTGAGGCGCTTGCGAGTCTCCTTGTTCGTCAAGGTCTTGTCGATCCCAGACATACTCGCGCTCGAGGGATCCTACTGTTGCATCCGCAGGAATTGTTTGTCTTCTTCGTCCATCATAATACTGAGGGCGTCTTTTCGTGAGATGTCAAATAGTTTGGTGAGATTCTCCTTGAATTTTCTTTCCTTGATTCGGCGCACGTCTTTCGGTTTCAATCGGTTTTTCTTCAACCCACAATATTCTTCATAGAACTTCCGAAGCTTGCGCACGCCGGAGTCCACCCGCTGGGTCGGAATTCGTGCCTTGTCCCAGATTGTCAGCGCTCTGTCTATGGTGGCCTTAGCACTGTCACCGATTGTGGATCCCTTCTGGTGGTGAAACATGAAGTTCCTGAGAATAGTCCCGTTTGTTGGCAGGCCAGATCCCAAGATGTCCGGGTCCGGCTTACCCAGGAGCCAAACTTTCGGACTGCTCCTTGTCGTTGTCATGGTCTTGGCCTGTGGAATGGAAGATAAAATGGAAATTAGAGTTAAAGAACCTATACATATATTTTATGTAGAATATAAAACAAACAATTTTAACAATTTTAATAAACTTTTATAAATTTTAAATTTTTTTTTAATTTTTAACAATTTTAATAAACAATTCATTGTTCCAAATTGCTTATCAAGGTCAGTGCAGTAAATGAATGACAGAAAAACTAAGCATAGTGTCCGCCACTCACTGGTGAAAAGTTTAACTTCCCTTATTTGTGTGATTCACTGCGCGGCGTAACCCAGATGGCAGGAACACAACAAAAATACGTCTACACCTGCCGAGACTTGGCGACCAACTGAGCGAGTGGGAAGAGTGCATTGCTATCATATAGTGATTCTTTGGCTATAGGTTTACAGTCTACAGTGGCGTTGCTCGGCAAATATTTATTGTAGAACATAATGGTGACCCAAAATTAGTGAAATTACGGAATTTATATTTTTACCTTGAGGTCGCGACCTCTAAATATTGGCCGATCTTCCTGATTTTTTGCATGAAGGCTTCTTTTGTGATATGGAACAGGAATAGCCTTGTGGAAAATAGCAATTCAAACTTTTATTTTTTCAGTTAATTTTTGGGCCACCCTAATATATATATATATATATTTTAGAGACAGAGCGCAGAGGGTGGTAATAAATAAATAGAGTGGTTTCGGAGTGGGGCCCTGTCACCAGTGGGGTTCCATATGGTTCCGTTCTGGGTTCTTTACTTTTTATTATCTATTTTACGATATAGACGTTGGGCTCCTAAGTACATTTTCTAAATTTGCAGACGATATCAAATTAAAAAGTAGTGTAAGCAATCAGGAGGGCGTAAGAACACTTCAGAATGATTTTGATAGGTTGGGCAAATAGTTAAATAGTTGATAGGTTGAATAGCAGATGCCATTCAACTTGAACAAATGTAAAGTAATGCACATAGGTTAGAAGAACCCGGATACTGATTACTCTCTCTTAGGAAGGAACTGACTGAGACTGTTCTATCTTCTTCTCCTCACGTGTAACGTAATTGCGATTGGGCAAACGCTTCCAAAACAAGGTGGGTTCTGCAGAAGCACGAATTACGTCTTCTAATGTTCGAATGGTTCTCACAGTCTTCGCCGGTAAACCTAGAGCAGCACCGATGTCCACGGCACGTTCTCTTTATCGAAGCAATCAAGAACATCCAGTTTCGTGCTCAACGGAATTGACTTTCTGGTCTTCTCGGAGTTTCCATGCTTGAGGATGACGACGAAACAGTTCTTTTTTTAGCTTTAATGCAGGTAAAGATGCTTTACCTGCCCTTTACAGGGAAAAAAACTGATGAGAATTCTCTCCTGCACGCCGTTTAAATACTGCTCGACGCGCGAGGAAAGTAACGTCAGGTGGAGTACAGCCTCGAAATTCCAGAATTCTCTAGAAAATTCTCGAAACTACGTGGTGGCAAAAAAAAAAGACCGGAACGCAACAATGCTAAAGCGGATAATGAGGACAACGTTGTGAGAAAATATCCACAAATAACTGATAACGTTAAATCGACATAAAGTTAAGCGAGAGGACGTTAAGCGGGAACTCTATATATGTATGATATTTAACGAATAAACATTCATTCGGGTATAGGATTTCTCACTTAGATTAATGGTAACTTGGCACTGTAATAATGTTTAAGGGTGTGTGTATTCGATATATATACATTATATATTTTTTCAATTCCACCCGCCTCAAGCGTCGTTTTATGGGCAGAGCTTAACCCTTGATATTCAACTTTTACATACCAATATACAGAGTGCGGCAAAAGTAACGCCCTTTTAATAATTGTATCTTTATAGTTTTATACAGTATAATTTTTTAGTTTCATATTGTATCATTTTGTTTCTTTTATTTTTACAGAAATTCTGAATAAATATGGCCTTGCGATTGACGAGAGAACAAAGAGTGAAAGCAGTTAAACATTATTACCAAAACAATAACAATGGAGCTAAAGCCGCTCGTTTGTTATCAGAAGAATTTAACATTCGACAAGTGCAGAGCCGCAATATCACAAGTCTAATTAGGAAATTTGAAAGAACCGGAAGCGTAAGTGATGCCACAAGATCAGGGAGGCCAGTTTCAGCAACAACCTTAGAAAAGTCCTATGAATTAAGAGAATCATTGTTGCACACTCCTCAGAAATCCAGTAGACGTCTTTCTACAGAGTTGGGTATCAGTGACAGAAGTGTCCGTAGACTCTTAAAGAAGAACAAGATGAAGCCTTACATCCCTCGCGTGTTACAGAGCTTGCATGATGGAGATGCAGATAGACGATTAGAGTTTTGCGAAAATTTCCTGAATAAAGTCAATGAAGATGAGACCTTTCATGATAAGATATGGTGGTCAGATGAGGCAACATTCAAATTGAACGGGCATATCAATCGCCATAATTGTGTGTACTGGAGCGATGTTAACCCACATGTTATCTTGGAAAAAGACGTTAACCTAACAGGAGTGACAGTTTGGGCAGCCATCTCTTCCATGGGAATAATAGGCCCGATATTCTTTGATAGTGCTGTTAATCAAGATAATTATTTACAAATGCTGCAAACTGAATTCTGGCCGAGAGTTAGAAATCAGAATGGAATTTACTTTCAACAGGATGGTGCGCCACCCCACTATGGGTTACTCGTTAGGGAATGGTTAAATTTAAATTTCGAAGGGAGGTGGATAGGACGACGTGGAGCAATTGAGTGGCCAGCACGATCGCCAGACCTAACACCACCTGACTTTTTCTTGTGGGGTGTACTGAAAGATCTTGTTTACAAGGTCAAACCGAAAACACTCCTGAATTAAGACAAACAATTCGTGAAAAATTTACTACAATTAACGTAGAAATGTGTCAAAAGGTTTGTAGAAGTGTTGCTGGTAGGGTTCAGTGTTGTATTGAACGCCAAGGGGAGCATTTTGAACATGATCATTAGGTTAGTAAATACTATGTATGTAGAGTACATTTGGACCTTTTCCAGTTTGTGTATTGTTTTTCATATAATTTATTTTTGATTGGTCATACAACCGCCGTCGATTATAACAACTTTTTAAGAGAGGTAAGTTCTTGATAACCTAACCTAACCTAACCTTCTGTTTTACTCTATGCTGTGCCTAACAGAAGCAAAGAAACACTAGAAAGTTGCATAAAAGCCAACATTCTGCCTGGATCTACTATTATTAGTGATATGTGGAAATCTTACGATCAAATTGATAAAATCCCACATTATAACTTTCGTCACTACACTATAAATCACAGTGAAAATTTTGTCGATCCAGCGACCGGTGCCCACACTCAGCAGATAGAGAGCACCTGGAGTAGAAAACGGTACATAAACTGGAAAACGTCCGTACATTTTTTTAAGGTGTATTGAGCCAACCACAAAATTAATTAAATTCGTTATTTTTTAGTTTTTACTGAGAAAGTACTTATTATTTTTCTTAAAATGCTGTATTTTTCTTAAAAACCTTATTATTTCTCTTAAAATGCTGTAATTGATTTATTTCCTTCAATAAAAGAGAATAAACTAAAAAGGGCGTTATTTTTGCCGCACCCGGTATACACACACAAACACAGACCGTGCATGGAACAAAGAACTCTTCTGGGAAAATTAAATCCACTATAGTCCGAATAAGTAATGGTAAATGACAAACACTATAGTTTGTATATTATATATATTGTATATATATATATATATATATATATATATATATCGTAAAGAACGACGCTTGTATAGGAGAACATTCCGCGCAAGATGAGGAGGGAGAACGAACAAATGAAAAAATGAGGTAATCACCCGGGAATCGAACCCGGGATCTTCCGATTGCCGGTCAGATATGATAACCACTACACCATGGTTACCTCACTTTTTCACTTGTTCGTTCTCCCTCCTCATCTTGCGCGGAATGTTCTCCTATACAAGCGTCGTTCTTTACGTTAATTATACTGTGTGTTCTTTGCAGTTGAAATGTATATATATATATATATATATATATATATATATATATATATATATGATACACGTTTGAGACACGTTTGTGGGCTCTTTTCCGTTCTACCCCAGCAACAAAAATTGAAATTATATATTATTTTCTACTGTAGTTTTACTTGCTGAATTCAATAATATATATCTTATTTTGGAGAAATTAATAATAAAAGAGTTATAGTCCGTTTATTTTATTTAAAAGTAGAGATTGCATTTAAGATTTCAATAAAAATGTCCTTTCCTTTATGTCTTCTCCACAAAAATTCACATAAATAAGAATCTATCATATTTCTAGATGTTCCCCACTGTCTCTTGTTCCTTTGTTTAGCTAAATCAACTGTACGGCTGTACGCCCTTGACGATTGGTTAGGTTAGGTCGTGATATTTTCGTTAGTTAGCCTTATAAGGTTAACTAAAGAAGGCTGGGGTAGAACGTTATTTCCTTAACTATGTTTATGAAATTCCATTTATCATCCATAACAATATCTACAAAAGAGAGAAAAAAATTAATAATTATAGCCATAACTAATTACAGCACGAATACTTTCTCCAAAATAAAATATATATATTATTGAATTCAGCAAGTAAAACTACACTAGGAATTGTTGCTGGGGTAGAACGGAAAAGATCCCGTTTGTGTGTGTGTATATATATATATATATATATATATATATATATATATATATATATATATATATATATATATATATTAAGTGGTACCTTTATGCTAATTATTCTTCATTTTATCTCTCTGGTCCGAGATATACCGATACGAGCATATAAACTATCTTCTGCCGCGTGCTTACATTTCTTTGAAGCTAGCTTTAATCTCTTTTGATAAAGTGTTATCTAATTTATACAAAAAAAAACTATATATATATATCAGGCATGGTGACGGGGCCTGGCCTCAGGTCTCGAGGCCGAGGCCAAGGCCTTCAGAAATTTACGAGTCCGAGTCCGAGGCCGAGGACATACATTTTTGAAAGGCCTCGAGGCTGAGGCCGAGGCCTTTTTACTTTTTAGGGGAGGCCTCACGAGGCTTTATGATTGTTAGGCTGAAGGTATTTGCACCCAGAGGTGTGATATTCGGATGCAAATAACGAATGCGGTATTTGCACCTCTGGGTGCAGATACTCACTTCGAAATCTTTTACGAATAAGCTCCTCCATTCTTTGGGAAGGCTCAACAGTCTACACTAGCCTAGGCCTAAAGCTCTTCCAAAGGTAACCTACCATAGCCTCACACTAACCTGTATCGCTTCTTTGTTTGAAATCCATAAGGAAAAGCAAGATTCTATTCAAAATTAATTAAGCACGTTCATCTATCACACACGGCCACACCACAACACCGACACACTGTATGTTTACACTTGCCGGGTCACACAGTCAGACACAGTTGCCAGAACAAGATTTCCTGGGCACCATACATTAGTCCAATAACTTTTTATTTCTTATTTCATACAGTTCTTATTTCTCATTTTAATATATCCGCAATATTTCAAGTACTTATGATAATATGGAAAGTTATGATGTGAAGATAATCCAGCAAAATATTTCAAGACTGTACTAACTCACCGAGTTTGGATCGTATAATTTCTGAATGGCTAGCGACTCTAAACGAGCATTGCAATCAGAGCTACATTTGGAGATGCCTTATTTTTTTTAAGTTTTGCATTTTTATGTATCTTGACAATATGAAATTGTAGTCTTAAAGTCTACCAAAGATCATTAATATAATTGTAGCTTGTACTGTATGTGAAAGATGTTTCTGATGTACAGTAGGCCTATAGGTATGAAGTTTATATCGTGCCATTACTATATAATTATTAGTGATGCACCGGAGCTCCGGCTCCGGCCGAGCAGGAGTTCCGGCCATTTTAGAAAACCTCCTGCTCCGGCCGGAGGTGCCAAGTACACCAAACTCAATTCTGACAACTTTTAGTTTTAATTCTATAAAACTATAAAACCTCATTTCTGCACCTATCCGAATATTTCCATTCTCAGATGACTGTAATAATAATAATTTATTTTATGAGCGATCAGTGATTGTATTAATATTTCAGTTCTCAGTGACTGTAATAATAATTTATTTTATGAGTGATCAGTGATTGTATCAATATTTCAGTTCTCAGTGACTGTAATAATAATTTATTTTATGAGTGATCAGTGATTGTATTAATAATTGATTTGATATAGGTTACTTTACTGAGCATTCAGCAAGACATCATAAGTTTCATAACCTGAGGATATTCTGTTCAATGGGAATTTTTAGAGAAATTAGCACACACAAAGCATAGAAAGTCGACTTTTATAAAGTTTAAGTTATTAAAGACTTAATAATTTAAAATAGCAGGACTATAATATATAAACCCTAAATAGATGAGACGATGGACCACACACACACACACATATATATATAAATACTGAAATAAATCAATTGGCCGGAACCTCCGGCCTCCGGTCAAAATCTGCCTCCGGTGCATCACTAATAAAATAATTATATATACGATAATAATATAATAACGATAATATTAAGAATATATTTGCACCTGATATTTCAACATGTTATATATGTAATTTGATTCAAGAGTATATTTGCACCTGATATTATCCATTATCAGACATTTTTATAGTTATATGTATAATACTTTATATTACTGAAGTAAATGAAAAAGACCGAAAAAATTATTTGCAAACAATATAACAATTTACATCTCAGTTATAATGCCGATATTAACAAAATTATTGTTTACATCCAATATTATACAGGGTGTACACAAATTATCTTTATAAATTCTCTCTCAAATAAAAATATTAGGAAATGAGGTACACATACTGTTTTAGCGCCATCTGTGAGAGAAAGTAATAAAGCTTCACATAACCTCAAATACATTCAACATGAGCACCACTTGTCACACGTAAGACGTCCAAACGGTATTCTATCTCCATCCATGTACAGGGTGTCCCAGAATTAACTATTTCAATGAAATCGGACAAATTTTTTAAAAACACACTTTTATTTATGTTTATCATGTTTAATATGTGTTAAAAATGTATAAATTTCCAAATTTTTTTCATAATTTTATTTTCATAATTTTTTCATTATCTGGTCCAATGAAAGACCGTCTGAAGTCATAGAATGGCAAAGAGAGTCTCCAAAAGTTAACGTGTGGCTTGGAATGACCAAATCCAAAATTTATGGCCCATTCTTCTTTGCGGAAGCAACTGTAACAGGTACCGTCTACCTTGATATGCTTCAGCAGTTTCTCGAACCACAGCTTCTTGATGATGGCATTCTTGATAATGTTGTGTTTCAACAAGATGGAGCACCATGTCATTATGCTCTAATTGTTCGAGAATACCTCAACAGACGCCTTCCGAATCGCTGGATTGGACGTGGAGGACCTCGACCTTGGCCTCCCCGTTCTCCGGATTTGACACCCCTGGATTTCTTTGCATGGGGTTTCATAAAAACAAAGGTTTATCGCCAAAAGATCAATGCTTCTTGTTGAAACACAACATTATCAAGAATGCCATCATCAAAAAGCTGTGGTTCGAGAAACTGCTGAAGCATATCAAGGTAGACGGTACCTGTTACAGTTGCTTCCGAAAAGAAGAATGGGCCATAAATTTTGGATTTGGTCATTCCAAGCCACACGTTAACTTTTGGAGAGTCTCTTTGCCATTCTATGACTTCAGACGGTCTTTCATTGGACCAGATAATGAAAAAATTATGAAAATAAAATTATGAAAAAAATTTAGAAATTTATACATTTTTAACACATTAAACATGATAAACATAAATAAAAGTGTGTTTTTAAAAAATTTGTCCGATTTCATTGAAATAGATAGTTAATTCTGGGACACCCTGTATTCTGCAACATTTCAACGTCAACTCTTGCAACAGCAATTTTGGTCTTTAAATCGTCGATGTTGGCCACTGGAGTTGTGTACACGCAGTCTTTTATATAACCCCATGAAAAAAATCACGGTTATGTCTGATGATCTGGCCGGCCAAGAGAAAGGCCCCCTTCGGCCAATCCACCGATTTGGGAAATGCATGTTAAGGAATTTCGACCCAATTTCGTAATTTGTGTACACCCTGTACAGTAATCTGACATCTGACAACTACCACGTGAAACTTTATTACTTTCTCTCACAGATGGCGCAAAAACGGTATGTGTACCTCGTTTCCTAATATTTTTATTTGAGAGAGAAGTTGTAAAGATAATGTGTACACCCTGTATATTCATTTCAAATTATATTATTTGGAAGTTTATATGTTACAATTTACGACGGGGAAAAAGCAAAATTATCGACGCTTGTAGCTAGTTGTAAGTATACCACGTGATATTCTTCTCTAGTTTGGCCTATTTTTTGTTATAGAAATAGATACAGTACAATAGTTTATACACATAACTAACACAAACACATTATATGAGCTCAGTTCAACTGATGACCAACTGATAGATTGCTTTCCCACACTACTTTTGCTACATTAAGTCAGTTGATCTACTGCTGACTGACTGAATAATATTTATATACTGCGACATATATCAGGTGGCCCAAAAAAACGCCTTGAGGTTTAGACATCAATAACTTAAAAAATATGCAGTTCACACTTCCAAAATTTACCTAACTTTTACCTCAATCTATTGATAAGCCATCATAAAAATTTCAGACCACTACATAAAATACTTTTTCCCCCGCCTCATACGTTTATGGGGGTTATGATAATTTAACTCAGCCAAGGATAGTCTAACACGGAACAAATCACTGGTTAGTTTGGGGTTGTTACTGACAAATAGTGCTTCAGTCATTTCAGGAATTGGTGATGAAAAGCTTCTTATGCTTGACTTAGTTCAGGTTATCTGATGTTTCCATGAAAAACAGAGCTTGAAATTGCTAGCACATTTCATCACTGAGAGACAAAATTTTTACATAATACGTGACAACATCAAGGAATATCACATTCAAGTGCCTAATAACAAAAAATCAAATTATAGTTTTACACCAATAAAAATAGTCAGCAAAAGCAAGAATGCAGTTTATAACATACCCAAATTAGATAAATATCCATGTCTACATTTAGAAATCAAACCTGATCAGGTTCCAAAATACAAATGTGTATATATCAGTAAAGTTCCAGAGTTTAACAAGCAATGATGAGCCTAGGTTTGGCTAATATAATTTAGGGGTTTACTTAACTTTAACAACCTGGCTGAAAAGGGAAACAATTTAATTAATACATATGTTCAGGCCAACAATGTACAGCGCTTACAAGAAGTCTCACGCTTCTGTTTCGTCCCAAGCGAGTCTGTTAGGTATAAAATGGGCGGTTCTTATGGCAGCGGAGGTGTGTTCGGATTGGTGCACATAACTGCTCTAACACAATCAATGACGTACATTATTACGTCACTTCTGCTACATTTTAGTGTTTAAAATACAAATGATTAAGAAGCAGAATGGAGCAAGTTTCGGGATGTTGGGATGGTTATGGAGCAATTCTAGTCATCATAATATTAGCTGGGCATTACATTATACCGTCTCAATATATATATACTGTAGACAGTGATGGGCAGTATCTAGATACATGTATCGCCGATACGTATCGATCGATACTTTTGTATCGGTATCGCTTTAGCTACTTGACAAAAGTATCGATTTATCGGTATCGCTAAGGTCAATTTTCTTAAATGTATCGAAAAAAATCGATACTTCGATACATCGCTACATTAATAAGAATTTTTAAATATTTAAATAGATGTTATAATATGACACTACTGAGTTATATTTATGAATATACATAAATAATAATATTATTAAATATTTATTTAATGACAGCACTACTCTACTGGTCACGTCACACAGTACGGAGCAACGTTTAAACACGTTTGTACTTGTGTACTTGTGCTTCCGACATTGTTAGCTGTAGAGAAGAAGCTAGAGCGTTTGAATTCGGAGGCATTGCGTCATTGTCAGCCACTTCTCAATGCAGTCACAGCAGGGTTCACTAAGCGGTTTGAAAAGTTTCTGTGCCTTGATGCGTCGCATGAGTGTAAAGCAGCAATACTGGCATCGTCTTCAAATCCTCTGTTCAAGTTAAAGTGGATGACAATAAAAGGCAAATTTAATACTAACATTGTCAAAAAGAGGGTTCAAGAAATGTTGGTTAATGCTGTTAAGAGCCTCAGCGAGCAGACCCCCCAGCAACAACTAAGTGATGCTGCATCTGACGGAAGTGCAGATGATCTCTTCTGTTATGAGTCTGCTTCCACTAATGTCTCTGCAACCCAAGATTCCACTGAGATGGAAGTTTTACAGTATCTGGGTGACGGAAGTCATTCTCTCCAATCTCTGAGGCAGTACCCAGGAATTCTACGGGTCTTCCTGAAGTATAACACACCACTACCATCCTCTGCTCCTGTAGAACGGTTGTTTAGTTTGGCTGGTCACATTCACGCTCCAAAAAGGAATAGACTGTCTGACCAGATGTTTAGCCAGCTGGTATTTTTGAAGGGTAATAGTAATTACTTTTAATTGTTAGTGTAATATTTTCAGTCATTCATGTATCCTACAAAATTAAAACATACTTTCATTAAATAAAGCAATTGTTTTTATTTACATCTACCGGGTGTCTCAAAATAGATGGAACTCATTGACATGATAATAATTTATTACTCAGAAAATAAACTCCAAAAAAGATTACATTTCCTGGAAGCTGATATGATAACAATTAAAAACTGAAGATTTGAGGTCTCTAGATCAAAGGATACATTTATTAGAGCACATGTTCCAAATGACCGCCGTTGCGCTGCAGACACACTTGAAGCTGACGAGCGAAGTTGTCAATCACCCTGACACCCTGCACAGAGTGCAAGGGCCTCTGAAGCACCTCGTCTGGGGCTTGTGTGCCCCAGAACACATTGTTCTTGCTATTGACATACCCACTGAGCAAGAAGTGTGCTTCGTCGCTGAACCAAACATCATCAAGAAAGTCAGGATCCTCTTCGATCTTGTTCTCGAACCACCGGCACATCACAACACGTTTTGCCATGTCAGCTGGTGTGAGTTTATGCTTGATCTGGATCCTGTATGGGTACAGCTGAAGATCCTTGATCAAGATTCTTTGCACTGACGCACGTGAAAGACCCAGATCTTGGCAACGTCTTCGGATTGACTTTTTCGGACTCCTTCCGACAGAATCTCTCACCGCATTCACATTGTCAGGAGATCTTGCAGTCACCTTCCTGCCAGATCTGGGTGTTTCTGCTTTCTTGTTGAGATTGTTTACTGATCCTGTGGCTTGAAATTGTGTGCCCAACGATAAATTTGGCTTTTCTGGGGATAATTGTTGAAGTTGAACTTCCTGCGAAATTTCGCTTGCACAGTTTTGAATGATTTTGTCTCCAAATAAGTAGTGACGCAAAAAAAAATTTCCTCCTTTGTCCAAGGCATTTTGATTGATAATTATTATTGTTATCGTCTCCTCTCTTCAAATCTGAAAAAATAGAACGAGAACATTAATATTGGCAGAATTATTAGCAGTGACATGGGTTGCATGTATATTGAGACACCCTGTATAAAACCCATTAAAATGTCGTTGATTTTACTTACAGTGCGTACAAATTACTAGTATAAACAATAATATCTAATACCTACATATTAAATGAATAATTATAAAAATGTACCGGCGATACATGTATCGGCGATGCATGTATCGGTATCGGTATCGCTTAAGACATCTAGAAAGTATCGGCGTATCGGTATCGCCTAAGACGTTCTTCATGTATCGATGTATCGGTATCGCTTTAGCGATTTTCATGTATCGATGCCCATCACTGACTGTAGACTATAGAGAACGACTAATTCGGCAAATATCCCAAATCATGGCATGATACCTAAGTTATTTTGACGCAGGTCTAAATTATTTGCTCAAATGCAACTATTGATATTAAGTAATTGTTGGGAATTGTTGTCAATATTGTTGTTTGTGATATATCTCCTACGTGAAGAATCTAATGACCAAATTCCTCAGTGAACCTCTCACGCGCTCGCATTTCGAGGAAGTCACGGTCTTCTCACTAATAGATAGTTTATCCATTGTTTTAAGTGGTAACCTATTAAACGAACTATGTTAAACCTATTCCATCTTATGAAAGTCATTAGTCTAAAGCAAGACTGGTGGGCCGTGAATCAGAGAAATTTGCATTTGATTTGTTCATCGTAATTATTACGTAATATAGTATACTGTATATAGTAGTATATAAGAGTTTATTCGTAGCATATCATATGACAATTCTATAAACATGTGATGACCTCGATGTTGCCAGTTTTTATTTTTTTCCTGAAACTATTACCTTCTCATAGTTTGTTTCAACAATGCATATATTATCATCTCCACGAGCGTAGACATTGCAAGAAAAGATTCTAACTAAGGATAAGTAAAGTTCTTTCATGGTCACAATATATACTTTTATAGATGTCAAACATAAAAATATAATAAAATTCTATATTAACATAAATATATGTTCGATACACATTTACGCCATGGCTTTAACATCAGTATTTCGTATAGCTTCCTCCAGCATCAATAATTTCTTGCAATCGTTGCGGCATAGAGGCCAGATTGTAGGGAATGTTTGGTGTTCGGCGTAAGCTCTCCCAACTATTCCTCGTGTGAGCTAAAAGTGCTTCAAATGTTCTTTCATTGCGTTGCTCCCATTCGTTAATCATTATTGCCCAAAGGTTTTCAATCGGATTCCAATCAGGAAAACGTGGTGGCAGAATTAGATTAATAATCTCTGGGTGATCTTCGTACCACGCTCTCACAACGTTACTCCTATGAATGGGACTGTTATCTTCCATTAAGTAAAATGGTTCCGGTGCTGGAACCAGATACGCACGAACACTGGGTAGCAGCACCTCTTCCAGTATCTGGCAATATTGCTGTCCAGTAAAGCGTCCATTTACTCGAGTCAATTCTCCGACACCATAGCCAGACATCCAGCCCCACACACCGAGATTGATGTGACCACTACGTTTGCTAGGGAAAACATTTCCTTCTTCATAGCGTTTTCCGCGCTGCCTCCAACAATGCAGGGAACCATGACTATCTATTGAAAATGTTTTATCGTCACAGTACACAACTTTTCTCCAGAATTCTTCCTCCTGCGGCAAGTATTGCAAGGCAAATCCCATCCGCGCCTCTTTATGCTCAATCGTCAATGCAGGTTTTATAGTTGGACGGCGCGAAAAATACCCTGCCTCGTGAAGTCTGTTGTTCACTGTATTTGCGCTACAACGAAGGTTCAGGTGTCTGTAAATATGCGTCACTGGAACAAACGGATGCTTTCTGGCATGATTAACAATCGCAGCATCTTCCTCTTGAGATGTTGAACGCGGAGGACCAGACCGCGGCAAAGTAGCGATTGAGTTTCTGCTTCATACCGATGAATCCACTGTTCCACAGTGCTTCGATGAACGTCTAGCAGTCTTGATATTTCTCTTATTGGCACACCATATTCATGCAATGTCACCATTGCTCCACGCATTGCCTGGGTCGTCTCGTGGTGTACAGACGGCCTTTCCATCTTTGTGTAAATGGCTTATGTGAAGCGTGCTGGGACGATAAAGGAAATGAGGATACCATGCACCCCTTCTGAAATTGATTTCGGTTGTGAAGGGTACCAACCCTTCGAATGGTAATCCAATTTCCTATTTTGTTGAACATATGCATAAAAAATTCGTCTTAAAAGCCAAGGATCCAAAGATTGTCAGCAATAGTTTATATCCCAACTGAATATAGTCAGCCATCAACAATATAACCATATTTTATTTCCATAACTACTCAGTCATAGTAAATAACCTTATTATGACTTAGGTAGTAGTGGTAATTCTGAGTGGCGGCCTCTAGCCATATACGTTAAACCTATCAGTGGTCTAAGACCAGACTCTTCTGTTTCTGTCAATTCATTGTTAGTTTAAGGTACCGGTATTTTGCTCTTTGTCTTTCTAGGTCTAGGGCATTAAAATAAATATTCGAGTTTGTGTTTAGCATTTCTTCCTCCCTTCGTAATTCCCTACCCAACCCCGTTTCCTTCGACATAGCAACGCTTACCTCCATCCTCATTCCACTTCCTTCATTAAACCTATTATCGCTTTTACTGTCCCTTCCTTCCATCCTTCAATGCCAGCGTTCTTAAACCTAGCACATAAATTATATAATATGGAATCTAACACCTTAGATCTCTGCGCACTCATGTTACTTGAAGACGCCTGTGTCTTAGAGGAATCTAAGTGTTGAGAGTGGGCTTGAGGGGTAGTCTATAGATTATTACAGATGACCTTAAACGCTCCAACTATTTAAAAATTATTATTTATTACGCACATCATATGGCATAATACACACATGAATTTAAGTTATAGTGCGTGGCTATAAGGTGAGGAAATAAAGAGAGAACCAGATTTACACTTTATTCTATACCCATGAAATAAAAATTAATTAGATTATGTTAAGGAAATAATTATTATAAATAATGATAATGACATATTATATAAAATATAAATTAAACAGTTAACATTTACTTAAAGACTAATTACACTGGTATGCATCAATTTTGCTGTCAAGGGTTTTGTAAGTGATTCTTATAGAGTTTGTCCTGCTGATTTCGAATCTGCAATCCGTTTTTCTCAATCAGCTCAGGTTATCCGGCTATGGCCTCATAAGTAAAATAGAATTTTTCGTGATTTTGTCAAAGCGGAATTGGAACAGTAACATCTATCATCACTTGTTTCACTTGTATAATATCTTTTTTTACTTTTCAGGCATATAGATAAAATATTTCATAATGAATAGAGCGTGTAAAAATGATCCCAATAGATTCTGCTACATATGTGGGACGGTTACCATGCCAAATAACCAGTCCCAAATCACTAAATTTGTGAAGACAATGTATAGAGCATACTTTGGAATTAAGCTAGGGGACCAGGACAAAAATTTCGCCCCTCATATGTGCTGCAAAACGTGCATTAAAAATGTGAGAAGATGGAGCAAAGGCAGAGCGAAATCTTTGCCTTTTGGAATTCCCATGATTTGGAGAGAAGGAAAGGATCACGTGACAGATTGCTATTTCTGCATGACAAACCTCCAAGGTGGGCTTATAAATTTATTTTTCTTAAATATTTTGAAATCCTCGTATGAAATTTGACATAATATTCACCATAATGTAATATTCACCATATATAGCATAATATTCACCATAATGTTAATCATACATTTACATATACATATTGTTATAGAAAATACATTTACACATACATATTGTTATACAAGTTACATTTACATATACAATGATTGTATATTTTCTTTCTTTTCATTCATATTGTCCCCGAAGGGACAATATGAATGAAAAAGAAAGAAAATATACAGACTCCATCGACCTATTTCATATCTTACAGACCGCAGCCTTCCCTCACGAGCCGCCACTGTCTGAATGCTTCTTCTATTTCATATGCAAGTTTTATATCCATGTTTCTGTGTTTCTATTTTCAGGAGTTAACAAGAAGAATAAACACATTGTTGTATACCCTGACATTCCTTCTGCTATGAGACCTGTACCCCATGGTCCTGGAATTCCAATACCCGACCCACCTCAAACCCTGGACTTCGATGATTCTGATGATGAATCAATGACCAATGCCAATGACCAGTCCCAGTCGTATATACCTCAAAATACCGCTTCAAATGAGCCAAGGCCTCTCAACCAGGCCAAACTTAATGATCTTACCAGGGATTTAGGACTTTCCAAATTAGCTGCCGAGATCTTGGGCTCACGACTTCGAGAGGACAACTTGCTGGCTCCGGGAACAACATTCTCCTGGTATAGGAAACGAGAGGAAGAATTCCGCAAGTTTTTTGCAGTGCACGAAAATACCTCTTCCTTAGTGTACTGCTGCAATGTTGAGGGGCTAATCGAATCCTTGGGCCTGCCATATAACGCATCAGAATGGAGGCTATTTATAGACTCGTCTAAACGAAGTTTGAAAGCAGTACTTCTCAACATTGGGAATAGGGTTGCATCAGTCCCTGTAGCACATTCCGTACAACTTACTGAGAGCTACGATAGCATGAAAATTTACTGGATGCTCTCGTATACGACCAACATAACTGGAGGATCTGTGGAGATTTGAAGGTAATACTAATATCATAAGTAAACTATTGCTATTGACTATGTTGTTTTTCCAAAGGTTATTTGAGAGCGTATAAGAACACTTAACTTCCCCACAGAAGTGATACAGTCCAATGCATAGATTTTTTTATCTGATAGAACAAATTCTCTAAATTCTTTAAATATTTTCATTTTTTTTCAGATTGTGGCATTTGTATTGGGAATGCAAGGGGGATACACGAAATACCCATGTTTCCTCTGCAAATGGGATAGCCGAGCGGATGAGAAGCACTATGCACAGCGTGAATGGGCATCCAGAGAGAATTTTGAACCTGGGTCGCATAATGTCGTTTCAGTGCCCCTTGTACCACCAACAAAAATTTTGCTCCCACCACTTCATATTAAGCTGGGCTTGATGAAAAATTTCATCAAATCAATGAATAAGGAGGGTTCAGCATTCCGATATCTCGAGAGTAAATTTCCTCATATATCTGATGCTAAACTAAATGCTGGGGTCTTTGATGGTCCTCAAATTCGAACTTTGATCAAGGATACTCAGTTCGAAAACGCAATGACTCCAACTGAGAAGAATGCCTGGCAGGCATTCAAATCAGTTGTCACTGATTTTCTTGGCAAGCGTAGAAGTCCAGAATACGAGTCCGTTGTCGAAAACTTGATGGAAGCTTTCAAAGCTCATGGGTCGCGCATGTCCATAAAAATGCACTTTTTGTGGTCCCGCTTGGACTATTTTCCTGAAAATTGCGGGGATAATAGTGAGGAACAGGGTGAACGATTTCACCAAGATATCAAAATAATGGAAGAGAGGTACCAGGGAAACTGGGATATCAATATGCTGGCGGACTATTGCTGGTGTTTGAAGCGAGACGTGCCCGAAGAAAAACACAGACGGAAAGCCAAAAAAACTTCATTCCTTCCTCAATAAACTTTTTTCCATATTCATTGTATGAATAAAAGTATTTATTCACACAATGTTTTCATTTTTCACGAGTGTTCTTATAATATTACTCGTATCTACAGTGTTTAAGCTAAAAAAAATCAATAAATTTGGGGATAAAATTGGACTTATAATAAATGGCCAATAGAGAAAAAACCTGACCTGATTGAGGAAAACCAATGTCATTTTTGAATTCAGCATGGTCGAATTATATAATATGAGTTGAAAAAACCCTCACAGCAGACAAAAAAATTTCATATGCATACCAGTGTTATTAATCATAATATACAATGATTAATATCATTTTAATAAATTGCTTAGGGTAACTAATGTATGAACGCAAAACGTCTCATAAATAACGCAGCAAGAACAACAGCTTGTATTGCATTTAGCAACCCACGCTGTATGGGTAACTAAATATAAATTTATTTTATTTTTCAATCGAATCATTTTGCAACTTAAATCTATATTGGTAATATTATATCTAAGAATTATATTTACGCAAACTTATTTATAATTTATTATCTATTCAAGTATAATCTAAATTTAATAGAACCATATCACATAATATGCCCAGAATAAATAACTATTAATTTATGTATTCCAGGACACATATATAATATGAGGATTTTAGAAATAACTATTCTATTTTATTACTAACAATCTATACATGGCTATACTACAAAGTATCTCTTACACTATAGGAATGGAACTGAATCCTACCAGAGTTAAAAAGTCGCAAAATATGATAGATTAGTTTGTATTAAGAGGTCACTAAGAGAAAAGGATTTGGAGTAGAGCGGAAGGCAGAAAGTATATTTTCTCGAGTTTCGGTTATTATTAACGTTATATGGATACATTGCCATGCGGTGTGATCAGAGAGAGAGAGAGAGAGAGAGAGAGAGAGAGAGAGAGAGAGAGAGAGAGAGAGCTTTTAAATCACACCTTTTAAATGGTTTGTGGGTAAGGGCTTCACGTATGTTATTTTAATCCAGGGTAGTTTATGTGGAGGTGTTAACGTAACTTGCACTTGGGACTGTTAATTGTAAGACAACTACCATAGCTGGGACTGAGACACGTTATCCCCTGCATACTCTATATATATCTATATACAGTATGTCTCTATATATAAATAGATAGAGTGATCAACACAATGATAATGTGGACGTCATTGATGGGGTTAGAGCACTTATGTGCACCAATCCGGACACACCTCCGCTGCCATAAGGACTGCCCATTTTATACCTAACAGACTAGCTTGGGACGAGACAGAGGCGAGAGACTTCTTGTAAGCACTGTACCATAGGCAAATTTTGGTTGGAGGGTTGCATCTTATGTTTTAAAATCTTGAAGCAGGAGTTTGTACATCATCCAGTTTGAAGAGTTTGCCTGAACATTGAGATGTGTTCTTGAGTGAAAATCCTCATAGGATTTCTTTGCAGGTTATTCAAACTGCAAAGCTGTAAGCTGTAGCTAATGTTTTAATAAACTATGCAGACCACCGAGGCTAGAAGTAGAACCACAATGCCTTAATACGGTTGGCCATGCTGGATACACATGACAGACATCCAATTATATAAAACATGCTCCCACAGTTGTTAACATGTCTAAGAGTAAGGTAGATAAGTATTTTATAGAAATACTGTACATAATTCCTAACGAACATAAAATATCTAAAAAGAAAATGTATCGCATAGATTAGATGAGGTAGATTTGCTTTTCTGCTGTCACTATTTCTTTTTTCTCTTTTCTCTTGGGTGTCTGGGAGCACGTGACGGGTGAGGGAACGGTGTAAATAACCTGATTTTCGTTCTGTTCCTTTTTAAACCCCTTTTCTGGAGAAACATTTCATCACTTTGCCGACGTGATGGCGTACATTTGCGCGTACATGGGTGTAGCCTGGAGTGGGCCATGGGTCTTTGTTGGCCCGATACCTCGGTAAATAAAGCTGTAAATATTTTATATAAAATCAAAACCATACGTTAGAGTTTTTTGTGACGATCAGCACAAATATATTATTACGTTAGTTTACACAACGGTGCTACCCAGTGTGCGATTTCTATGTGTGCATAGCGTAATTGTAGAGCTAGTTTATATATTCTCTTCTTCCCGGTTAAATTTCTTTGGTTAATTCTCCAAGGTAAAAGTATTTTCTTCAACCTTTTTCTGTATCCGCCTCTGGCCGGGAGGGAGTGGAGGGTGGCTTTTCTATCCAGTTTTCTACTACTGCAAGAATAATTTAGAAAATACACTAGTTTAATAACAGGAACCTCCCCAAGTGGACCGAAAGGTCTTTGAGGCACCCTCTTGACCTTGTAACTCTCTCTCACTTTATTGAATACACAAGATATGTAACGTAGGGTGCATTTTTTTTCTACATTCTTTATCTAACTTTCCTATAATTCTTCACTCAACACTTTTTTTCAAGTAGTGGCTGACGCAAAAGAAAGAAGACTTTGCTTACGCTTTACTCCTTATACTTCTTCTAAATGTGATAAATGTTTTACACGTACGTAATGACTTTGAGCATGGTATGATTTTCTTTTCTTTTCTGAATTTCTTTTCTGGGCTAATCTAGCCCTGCAGAATCCATTTAATTTTACAAATAAGAAAAAATACAAGGTTTTATTTTTTCACTTTATGTAGGTTGAAGATAACATTTGACATTTTTTTTTTGTTTTAAATAGTTTTTACCCCTTGTTTCAAAATGTTACACATATGTAACACTGGGTCAAGCAGGTAGTAAAATATAAGATACATTTGAGATGGGTTTTTAAGCTTTTATCGTTGTAAATAAAACAGTTTCTATTGTAAATAAAACAGTTTCAGTTTTTATTGTTGTAAATAAAACGGTTTCAAAATTAAAACAAAATGAAATTTTAGTAACATTCATATAGTAACCTAAATCTAAACAGGATACTTTCTGAAGCAATTCCATTGCTCATTGAAAAACCGACCTCTTTTATCCCGTTTTATTGGCCACTGTGCCATTTTGTCTCCGTGGGGTTGCAGTTTGTTGGTAGCTATCCTGTGATAGTCTTCCTCGTTTCCTTTGTGTGTTTACATTAATAAGCACATTTGCCAAATTGGCCTGGAATCTTCTTCTATTCATGACAGTTTTTGTTGGTAGCTGAAGCAGTTCGCAGTCCCGACGATAAGACAGTCATGCATTTATTATTCCAGTCATTATAGTGTGCCAAAATAAGTACATATACCATCGTCTTGAAATTATATGGCACCTACACTTAGCGATGTAACAACCCAGCCAATCAATGCCCCACATGAGTCGATTATATTTTTTAACAATATGTGGCCTAGAAATTGTCACAAATTGCTTTAAGCTCTTGTCCCATCTCCTAACCTTATCTAAAGGTTGGGGACCTGCATAGGTTGACACTAGATTTACTGCCCTAGTGTCAAACCAAGAAACAGCCACAATATTTGTCTCTCTTTCTACTCTCCAATCATGGGTTCCACGCCCACTTTTCTTGAGTTCTTTTTCCTTTTGAATGTTGCAATTTCGAAGACGAGGATCTAATAGTCCCTACATAGTGTATTCTAACTTCTGATAGTCTCTGAAGAAGAGGAATACTCATAAAAAAGTTGTCTGCGTACACCTTGTAATTTTGCATGACAGGTAAGGTGGATGACAATTTCAAAACTATTTCAGCAGCCATTCCTAACTCACTCCTCTCTTCACGTCTATGGTTTCCCTGATAAACTTCAAAATCATACAACATTCCATCCACTCCACATCTAGCCCATATTTTGAAACCCCACGGATGAGGTTTTCCTTTCATGTATTGTTTGATGCCACTAAACTTTCCTTTGAATGGGACCATCATTTCATCTATGGAATTGTGCTCTACTCGGGGTAGTTTTACGCAATTTTCACAGAATTTATCTAACCAAGGTCGAAGTTTCCAGAGTTTATCGCTCTTTTCAGTATAACTTGAAATCGATAAATTATCAACAAAGTGGACAAAGGAAAGAAGAGTTTGAAACCTATTTCTGCTCATAACATCCACGATGGGCCTATAACGCGTTTCATTTTCCCAATAAACCCTGGTGTTTGGCATTTGAACTAAACCTCTTTGACAGATGTGTTGATAGTCTTTCCCGTACTTTGGAAGCTATACATATTGGAGTGTTCAGTTAGAAGCTGTAACATGTCATTTAAAATAAAACGGCGAAAGTATTCCAAAAGGGTAGCAACATCCTCATTTGGAGTGGAGTCAGGCAACTGACCTTTAAACTGAGCTTCTGGAGGAACAAATTCTTTCTTCTGCCAGTGGAAAATAGTTTGGTTTCTCCCAGTAGGCAGATTAGGCCTACTTGCATTTGAAATTGAAGCCAGGGGTTCATCGTCTGAATTAGGCGAATCTGTTTCCTCTGTGGTATTCTCTTCATTTGATTCATCCTATTATGAGGCTGATAATCCACATCTTGATCACTGTCGTCACCATTAGTAGGATCAATGTCACTCTCATTTCCGTCGATTTCATCCAGGATCAACTTAATTTGACTCGGGACTTCTAAATGTTTTCTTTTATTTTTGGGCATCTGAAATGATGGTAAGAATTGGTATATATTAATGGTGGACCGGATGTCAGTTTTTCAACATCTGCGGATGCAGATTTTAATTTCAATATCCGCGGATGCGGATATTTAGTTAATCTATCAATATAATATAGAATTATGAATATATGACATAATTTTTCAAGTTTCGTGATATTACTATTATGGCAGGCAATGCATAAGAATTAAAATTAATATTAATGTTTTCATTATGATAAAAATAATAACTTTCTCAAGAGTTTCAGCCACATAAAATTCAATGAAACAAGTTTCATTCAATTTTCTGTGTTACCAGGTATTTATATTTTGAGGTTTATAGATTTGTTTGTTCATTAATAATTCACTGGTCGACAAAATCGAACTTTTTATTTGTCACATGAACAAAAATAGGTGAATCTTATAGGTTTTTTACCGCTGAGTTCAAAAATGGCCTCAAAATTTTTCTATCACCCACCAATATTGAGTGAATCGAAAATGAAATTTGGACTAATTTATAGGCGTAAGAGCAATATCAAAGTAGGAAATGCATATTGAATTCACCTAAAATGTGGCTAGTGATGATTTACGCTTGTATTTCGCCTTGACAATGTCCAGCAGTAGTCATCCAACATGCTGGGGCTCCACTTGCCCTGGTATCGCTTCTCCATCGTGGATATTTGTTGATGAAAGCGTTCCCCATGCTCATCACTAACATCGCCTACGTTTGTTGGGAAGAAGTCGAGATGTGAGTCAAGAAAATGAATTTTCAACGACGTGTTGCACCCCACGTCTTTGTAGGCCTTGAGAAGTTCTTTAACAATGACTCTTAATTTTCAGCCTTGAAGTTTCCGAGGAAATTTGTGTTCACTACTTTAAATGCTCTCCAAGCTGCTCCTTCAACTTCACTTAGAGTTTCATCAAACGCGCTGTCTCTCATGATTTCTCTAATTTTCGGGACCACAAATATCCCTTCTTTGATTTTGACCTCGCTCATCCTCGGAAATTTCTGTTTCAAATAGAGACCCCTCCCCCTGCCATTTTGATCCATAGCCTTAACAAAATTTTCCATTAAACCAAGTTTAATATGTAGTGGTGGCAAATAACTTTTTTGGATTAAGAAGAGGTGAACTGGTGAGATTTTTATGCCCTGGAATCAACGCTTGTCGAAGTGGCCATTGTTTCTTTGAGTAATGGCTTTCCCGTGCTCTGCTGTCCCATTCACAGAGGAAACAACAGAATTTCGTATAACCCAGTTGTAAACCAAGAAGAAGTGCAATCACTTTCAAGTCTCCAAAGATATGCCAAGAGTATTTATCATATTGGATATGTTTCACAAGCAGGTGCATATTGTCGTGATTCCTTCATATGTACGGCATGTGCTAATGGAACAGAAGGGTATTTATTTCCATTATGGAGTAATACAACTTTTAAACTCAGCTTCGAGGAATCAATAAATAGGCTAAATAGGCACCATTCGTTTGGATCATGTTGTTGGCCAAGGGTTTTCATGAGAGGGTAGAAAGTGTCTTTGATGCTTGCGGTAAAAAGATATCTTAGTGCCTTTTTCTTGAAGATTCCAACCTTTCAACCTGGAAGCCGAAAGTTCGGATTGATCTTTTGACAATTTCAGATCACAAACAAGCTCGTCAGGTCTGCTTGAGATATTAAGTGAGGCTCTGTCGATGAACAAGATGATTGAAACATTGGATCAACATCGTCCGTCAGTAAACCATGTTGAGCTTCATCATTACCATTGTACATCAATTTCACTTTCATCATCTAAACTCCACGTTTCCGGTGGCCTTGGTACTGGCAAATGTTTATTATGTAAAACAGGCCTTATGGCTGATGGTAAATTTGGGTATTGTACCATATGTTTAGATTTCGCAGTAATGCCTAGTATATTTGTTAAGCTGAAATAACAATCCGTTAAATGGTCTTCCGGCTCTCTCCATATCATCGGAACAGCAAACGGCATTTGACGAGACCCATTTAGCCAGCCTGTCAGAAGTCTTAAACACGTAATACAGCATATATGAGGTGCCCACGTCTTGTTCTGATCCCCTACCTTGCAACCAAAATAAAGTTCGTATGCTTTCTTGACGAGAGGGGTGAAATTTCGCCTTTGAAATTTAAGTGTTAACTCTCTGCACACAAAACAGAAACAGTTTGGACGGTTGACACACTTGCATGGCATTCTGTCATGAAACAATACGAACGCACTGACACAAAAAATGATTAAGGAAAATCACGAATAAAATGCACGATGTTCACTGAGTGAAATCAAATGAGTAACTGACAAATGAAAGTCAACAGTGACGTGTAGCAACTTATAAGCAGAGGAAGAGGAAGGGGCAGACCCCGCCCCATTCCTATTCTCACTCAAATCCTAAGTAATGTAAATTCGTGTGTCACTCTAAAACTGCGGGATAGAAAAATTCTGTTTTCATTTTCGTAATCAACGAAAAAAATTACACATAGTTCAAGTAAAAATATCTCTGTGACAAAAACTTTGTTGACCAGTGATTTAATTAATACTTTACATGAAATGTGCATGACTAGGCCTTATAAGCTACTTTATAAGCTAATTTAATTATAAATTGCATAATTTATTAGAGGTAATATTAGCATAACATCCGCAGTCAGAAGTGCGGATGCGGATGTGGATATCCGGTCCACCACTGGTATATATATATATATATATATATATATATATATATATCACGTAAAGAACGACGCTTTGTATGGAGAATATTCCGCGCAAGATGAGAGCGAAAGAACGAAACAAATGAAAAAATGAGGTAACCACCCGGGAACTTCCGATTGCCGGTCAGATATGATAACCATTACACCACAGGCCTCACTCAATCAAATGTCGTAATTCCTCTACATGCGCGCAGAAACCAATGCCCCAAAGGGGCACCTCCCGCATGCCTAACATTATATACATTATAACTGCAAACACGCAGTATAATTAACGTAAAGAACGAAACAAATGAAAAAATGAGGTAACCACCCGGGATCTTCCGATTGCCGGTCAGATATGATAACCATTACACCACAGGCCTCACTCAATCAAATGTCGTAATTCCTCTACATGCGCGCAGAAACCAATGCCCCAAAGGGGCACCTCCCGCATGCCTAACATTATATACATTATAACTGCAAACACGCAGTATAATTAACGTAAAGAACGACGCTTTGTATAGGAGAATATTCCGCGCAAGATGAGAGCGAAAGAACGAAACAAATGAAAAAATGAGGTAACCACCCGGGAATCGAACCCGGGATCTTCCGATTGCCGGTCAGATATGATAACCATTACACCACGGGCCTCACTCAATCAAATGTCGTAATTCCTCTACATGCGCGCAGAAACCAATGCCCCAAAGGGGCACCTCCCGCATGCCGTAACCTCATTTTTTCATTTGTTTCGTTCTTTCGCTCTCATCTTGGGCGGAATATTCTCCTATACAAAGCGTCGTTCTTTACGTTAATTATACTGCGTGTTTGCAGTTATAATGTATATAATGTTACGGCATGTGGGAGGTGCCCCTTTGGGGCATTGGTTTCTGCGCGCATATAGAGGAATTACGACATTTGATTGAGTGAGGCCCGTGGTGTAATGGTTATCATATCTGACCGGCAATCGGAAGATCCCGGGTTCGATTCCCGGGTGGTTACCTCATTTTTTCATTTGTTTCGTTCTTTCGCTTTCATCTTGCGCGGAATATTCTCCTATACAAAGCGTCGTTCTTTACGTTAATTATACTGCGTGTTTGCAGTTATAATGTATATATATATATATATATATATCAGTGGCGACTCCAGCTCTTCAAGACTACTCGGGCTCTTTCTAAATTTTGAAGTCTACTTATGAGCCGACATTTAAATGCATGACAATAACTTAAGATTATCAATAAAATAAGTAAATACATATCTCGGTTAAAAAATTATTTGAATTTTATTTACTTGAACATAAAGTCCAAGCGTCTTCGTTTTAAAGCAAATTCCTTTAATATTCGATCATGTAATTCCTTTTTGCTTTCTAAATCAATAAGTATTTATTTTTCAATTGAAATCCAAGCCAGGGACGAGAGCCGTTCTTGAGCCATTGTTTCTTAAATATGATCTAATTCGATCAAGAACAGAGAAACTTCTTTCATTTGAAACAGAAGTTACAGGTATGGTAAGGAGCTGAATCAGCTTTGTGGTTTTCTTTTAATAATAACACTATGTCCTCCATTGGTGGGCTATACTTCTCAGAATACTTATAATATTAAAAATAAATCAGATTATTTAAGAAAAGCGAACAACCTCACACTGCAACAAAAATCAAACTGAACCGCCGCCCAAGGCAGTTGAAGGCATGCTTATCGAAACGTAAAAAGTTACCATGTATCGCCAGAATTAAAAATTGTGCCTCTACAAGGCCGAAGGATATAAGCCCGAGTTGAAATGTTTTTTTCTTTATAAAAAATATTAATAGGAGGAAAAACGTATTTTATTTAATGAGAATTAGAAGAAGGACTATTATGTAACCGTATGCAAGCAAATAAATTCATTAAAAGAACTTTAAATATACGATATTACTTAATTTCTCGGGCGTAATGTCTTGCGCCCGAGTAAAGGATCTTGAAAGATTACACGAAAACTTAATGTGTCAATATAGTTTTTTTTATAGGTAGTAAGGGTATCTAAATGCGATCAAAATTTGCTTGCGTGACGAAGGCTAGACAGAAAAATAGCAACATACTACCAGCCAAAAACCATTTTTACATTTTGTATTTAAAACTTTTTTTTAAAACTTAAATCTATAAATACACAATTTTATCTCTCATGCTTCTCCTTGCCCATTGCCTCTCGGGCTCAGCCCGAGAAGCCCGAGTGCAGGAGTCGCCACTGATATATATATATATATATATATATATATACATACACACTAAAATGTCTTTATTATATAAAAGAGAAACAATTAAAATAATAGAAACAACTACATTATAATTAAATTATAATATAAACCATTAAAAACAATCAAAATTAGGTATTATCATTATTAAAGCCAAATCTATAGAAAATTATCTCTGACCCATTGTGACATTATGAAAACAAGGGATAATCCCAACGTTACAAATATAGGAACAAGTGTAGTTTACGTCCCCCTGTGGTGCCTAGTGTAGTTTACGTTCCCCTACATTATCCTAGTGTGATTTGCGTTCCCCAACTTTGTCCGCGTATACCTAATCAAATAAAACGTTAAAACTAACGAAAATATTACGACTTAACCTAACCAATCGTCAATTTATATAGATAAACACACACACACACACACACACACATTATACAGGGTGTCCCATAAGTCCGGCATCATAGGAAAAATAATAAAAAAAGGCAAAACAAAAGCTTTTATTTACAGAACGTGCTCAATATGTCCACCATTGTTTTCAATACACAAATTCAGACGTGATACCCAGTCAGCAAGCACACGGTGAATGATGTCAGGAGTAATGGTGTTACATGCCCCAATAATGCGCTGCCGCAAATGTTCAACACTTCTAATTTTCTCTGCGTATACCAGCGCTTTCAATTGGCCCCAGAGATAAAAATCTAGTGGCGTGAGATCCGGGCTTCTAGCTGGCCATTCCACAGGCCCTCGACGTCCTATCCAATGACCATGGAATTGTTGGTACAGGTATTCCCTTACTTGGGTGCTGTAATGTGCAGGAGCGCCGTCTTGCTGGAACCATGTTGGGAAATTTCCTTCTTCGTTCAAGACACTGGGAAATGCTTCTTCCTTGAGCATACGTAGGTAGGTGCCTCCAGTGACACGTTCATCGAAAAAGAGGGGGCCTATGATGCGATCCTTCCAAATGCCACACATACCATCACCCGAGATGCACCTTGTTCCTTTGAAGAGGTATACCAGTGAGGGTTGTTTTGAGACCAGTAGCGGGTGTTCTGTCGATTTACCTCACCATTTCCATAAAAAACAGCCTCGTCACTGAACAGAATGGTGGACGGGAAATTGGCATCCCGAGCATAAGAAAAATATGAATTATGGTTTGTAGAAATAGAAAAATATGAATTTCTCCTATGATGCCGGACTTATGGGACACCCTGTATATATATATATATATATATATATATATATATAATATATATATATATATATTTGACAATTGGTTAGGTTAAATCGTAATATTTTCGTTAGTTTTAACGTTTTATTTGATGAATTCATTTGAAAAATGTCTCCTAAAGATTCCTAGTGTAGTTTACGTTCCCCAACTTTGACATAATGTAGTTTGTGTCCCCTTTTGCGTCAGGGGGACGTAAACTACACTTGCTCCCAAATATGTAACAGACGTACTTTATCGTCAATTTATCCATTTAATGCTATTTATTCCCGTTTTCTTCAGCATAAAACTTTTCATTATGCTTTGTTTTACAAAACTAGTCTAAAAAAAATAACTTGCCTTTGAATGCACAAAATTGCAATTCACAAGAAATACTAGCACATCTTCCCTCTGAGGTCGGCCATTTTGAAGTGATTGAGCAATGTATGATATTATTTAGCGTACAAATTTGCTCATAGATGGCTCTGAGATGCATTACAATAATGTAACTTTGGGTGTTGATGGTAAAATTTCAAGATTTATGCATAAACAAATTTTTCGCAATTATTTTTATAATGTGTTACGCATATGTCGTGTGGGGTTCTGCAGGGCTAGGGTGGATCTTTGGGTGTTTATTAGTCTAAACATACTGTAACATTCTCTCTCTCTCTCTCTCTCTCTCTTTTTCAAGGGTTGGTTTTGTTGATTGTTTTAACCTTAATCAAATAACTTACTGTCTGTATTCAGTTCTTGATTTAGTAACTGTAAAATTGTGCATTAAGAAGAGATCAGAAATGATAATTATAAAAGGGTGAAATCCTTCTGGTTTTAAAAACTCTTCACAATTTTAAAGTATTCACCGAAATTTGTACAGAAGAAAAATTTATAGTTTTAATGACCTTAAAGATATTCGAATCCAAATGCGGATTAGTCTCGGATTCCGATCTTGCATCCATATTTCTAGAATCAAATTCCGATTCCGCATCAGGAAATAAAAATTCTGATTCTAATTACTGTAATTTAAAAAAAAACATCAAAACCATTTTGTTCTTTTTCATACAAAGGTCAACTCCGAATCCAAATTCATTGGAGCTCTTTGTTAACTATGGTTTTGTTTTCGCCTGAATTCATCCTGACGAAACTCAAGCTTCTTGTCCCACCTCAGACCTACAGCTTAACGTGGAATCCAAACCTTGACCTAACACGGGTAGTCAGAAACTACAAAGTCCTCGCCCGGACTCGATCTCACGACCTCCTGATCAACAGCCCAGCGTCCTAACCACCAGGCTACACAAAGTACCCATTTATTTGCCGACCAATTTTTTTGTATGGAAGGATGAATAGCTGGGTGAATTGAGCGACGCCTGCCATCACCGGGAATCGAACCCAGGGTCGGTAGATTCGTAGTCAGCGATGCTAACCTGTATACATCGATATATATATATATATATATATATATATATATATATATATATATACTGTACATATATATATATATATATATAACCTCGTTGTAGCTTAGTTTTTAAGACGCTGGACAGCTGCTAATTTGAAGGTCGTTGGATTACGGATCGTAGTTTGGATTCCACATTAAACTGTAGATCCAAAGTGGGGCGACAAGCCTGATCTTCGTTAGAATGAACAATTTGGGCGGAAGGAAAAACCAGGGTTTGTATATATATATATATATATATATATATATATGCACTAAAATCACAAAATAACACGTGACCTTATTAATCAGCAAACAACCACAGGGAAAAGGAAACACAAAGTCCGAGCGCTTTCGTGATATATTCACATTATCAAGGAGGAACAGAAAATATTTTCTGTTCCTCCTTGATAATGTGAATATATCACGAAAGCGCTCGGACTTTGTGTTTCCTTTTCCCTTTGGTTGTTTGCTGATATATATATATATATATATATATATATATATATATATAAGTGTGCAAAATAAGAGGAGATTCAATTCCTATATACTTTTTTAACAACTTTTTAAAGCTCGTGAAAAATAATATAATAAGAGTTAAATACAAAGGAATCGTCTCTAACGATTGCAAAAGAAATAATTAAAATTGAAGCCCTCTCCAGAGAGTGTTTTGAGTGTGGAAAACGAGCTCTCTGAATCGACTAAAGAAGGTAACTGAGAAATAATTGCTGTAATTAACCCTGCGAGACAATTAGGAGTCAAACCCTTTGCAATCGCTCTCGTTTTCTGTTCTTTCTTCCTCGTTTGTCCTTCCGTGCGCACTCACGTTCCGTCCAGACTCATTCGCATGATCTTCTTCATCGTTTCCCGCTTCCTCGCATGATCTTCGTTTCCTACTTCCTTCCTCTGTTCTCCTTAACATAACGAACTCGCTGCGAATCACGCCTTGCTGCAACGGGGAGAGGCACTGCGTATACTAACCTGATTTCGTGTTGTTTGGCTAACGCAAAAACAATACACACACACACACACACACACACACACACACACATATATATATACATATATATATATATATGAGATAGGCTCGTAAACAATTCAAGGCCCGAGGGTAATGTTTGCAAACCGGAGCGTATTGGAGGACGGGATAATGATATTTCCAATTAGGAGACCAATGTCCTTAGATCCTCTCACCTTTAGCCTTGAGTAAGACTTGAGCACGTCTTCCCTCTTCAGCGACTTCGGCAGATGCAGGACGAGAGGCGATCGAAAGGGAACAAAAACTCAAGGGTGACCTAAGAGGATTTCGAAATAGTAAAAAGGATATAGAAAAAATTCTCTAGCGAGGTATGCAAAAATATACAAAAATTTTAGATAAAAATAATTATAATGACGTTTTCTCGTGCATAAAGTTTCTTGCTAGGTTATGTATTTTAATAAATATTTATCAGTTTGATGGTTGACAGTATTTCAGAGAGAGAGAGAGAGAGAGGAGAGAGAGAGAGATTTGAAACGCACATACTTCCTATTTTCATTGCTTTATTAAATGAGCAATACTGTACTAGCAAATCTTCTTTGAAACAAATAAAACCGTTTTCTTTTCGTCCAACTGATTTGAAGTCAAGTCAACTCAAGTTCCCACGTTCTTTTCATCAAAAACTTGAGTTTTGCCGAAGCCAGCTCCGGAGGTAGCTACAGAAAACGCCAGTTACTATTTTGTAAACAAAATTTGTCGTCTGAAGAACCTTTTAAGAATACATTGCATTATTTAGGTCCATATATAAAAGCTAATATATTTTAGTGATGCAAGAAGGCTATGCTAGATTAAATTTATAACCTGTGGCGAGCTCAAACCTAGACCACAGTCTAGGCCTTATCCAACCTTATTGTGGGCTGGATTCATGATAGAAGCCAAGCTCCAGTTGCCAGGTCCTTTTGGTCTACAAATCTGACTTGAAGTCAGTGAAAGAATGTAACTTCAAATCACGTCAAATTTTGGACAAAAAGAAAACGGTTTAAATACTTTTTTCATACTAAACAGAGAATGTACCTTTATTCTGAGGTCTTGAGAATCTTACTTTTTCCCAATCTGAACATCTTTTCACAATATGACTCCATCATATTAAGAGAAAACCGCAATAAACGCGATGAATTAGACAATGCTTGGAAGCTGCAAGTAACCACAATCCAACAGTGGTCTTACCCAGGGTCGTACCAAGGCAGGGCAGCGGTGCGGCCGCCCAGGCCGCCGAAGTGTCGGGGGCGCGAAATTGTTGGTCTTAGAGTTGCCACGTAGAATGAAATTTGGATATTTAATTATGTATTATATATTGTTTATGTACTAAATAGTTATGTATTATGTACTGTTTATGCATTAAATAATGATATATTATGTATTGTTTATGTATTAAATAATTATGTATTTTAATTATGTATTTCTATCATAATCAGTTTGTATATGCTCCGAATTTAATGAGGTGGGGAGCGCATAAGGAATGTCTTGCACAGGGTGCCATCCATCACAGGTTGGTACAGCCCTGTTCCTACCTGCTACACGGGAAAGCAGTTATCCTTACCCCCACCTCCCTACATTGGGGAGGAATTCCTTCTGAAGTAGTCGCTGCTGACGAAAAAGCAGTCTCGGAGATCATCACGCTCTGCCAGAAGACACACGCCCCCAAGTAATCCGCCTTTGGAAAATGGAACTGGAGTCTAGAAGGCTCAAAGATAATATTCCAATTACACACTTAGAGGAGTGTGTCTTCTCGCAAGAAAACAGGCCTCAGCAGCCTCGGGGCACACAGTGAGAACGATACTGATAGAGTGTATGGCCACAAAATACAGTGACTCGATAAAAAAAATAAAAACTTCGTAACACATGCATACTCTGAGAACATGTACACTGTACAAGTTTTTAGCTACACTATTTCGTACTGAATTTTTTTTTATGTTTGTTTCAATACCAATAACTACATTTTGTATTTGTACTCGTATTAATAATTACAGGAAATTTTGATGACGTTTTTTGTAACCAATGATTAGTAACTAATGATTAAATGACCCATCCTGAAAGTTAATGATTGTTAGCGATAAATGTTTGGACACGGGAAACTCTCAAATTTGGCATCCCAGTAAAATTCTGCATCTCATTTGCACTGATGGAAAGTTGACAATGCCCAAATTTGATAATTAGTGATGACTGTGGACATTAATGTGAATCATGAGTAATTAATAGACAGTTCAAGATACAGGTCTAAAGCACAAGGCGATACCGGGACATTTTGTCTGGGAATGTTCTTCAAAATCCAAGACGTCTGGTTCAGGGCCCGGGAGAGTCGGGTGCACGAGGTATCAAAAATAGAGGAGGTAATCGGGATTAAAGTGGCCCTGAGTCAAAAGTAGCATCGAGGACCGTGATTCCTCTCCCGGGCCTTGGTCTGGTTGCCTTACCATAAAAATAAATGGCAACATATGTACAAGAGTGCCTTGGAAGTTGCTGGAAAAAATGTAGGAAAGAATACGCTAACTTAGATCAGACGACTGATAAATAAATAAAATAGAATGATATGTTAAATGTAATACTTTACTGTATTTATTGTTTTAGACATCTGGAATAACCTTGTTATTATATTTTAATTTTACCCATGCTTCTCCGCAAGTCAATGAAGAATTCGTTCCATTTTGTATTCGTGTTTAAAATCTCAGGAACTTATTGTGAACAGAGACTAAATTTCTGTAAGTAATTCATGTTATCAGAATATGTTAAAGAAAATAAATAACGAATGAATCCTTTGTCAATGAGTTTTCGAGTCTGTCTTCAGATATTAAGACCTTTTTTCCAGCGATGAGGCCTATCTTGTCATTGTTCGCCTATCTTGTCATTGTTCAGGCTAAAGACGACCCTTGGGGGTACACTCACTCCCACATCGTGAGGAAATGAGCTTCCTGGCTGTTCCCTTTTTCCAGCACTATAACAATAACTTAATTACTTGTGGGAAACCTGGTACCTAATCGCGGAGAGAGAAAACGAAAGATAAAAATCTTGACATCTAAAACTGTTAATGTCTGAACATATTCCTAACCTCATCTGTCCTAACTTAGGCTGACTTATGGAGTTAAGTTAATGTTTTTAGCAAGGAGCTCTTTAAAATTTAAAAAAAAGATGTCCACGAGTTCACCTATTTTTAGTTTGTGGGGAAAACTAACTCTCTGAAATATCATACTTTAATCTTTCTTTGGAGCTAAGGGATTAAATGGATGACAGTGTTTGCCTAAGCCGTTCGAACAGGCATATGACCATTTCATCGACAAGACATAACATTGCCATTCTAAAAATCTAATTTAACCCTAAAAGAACGACGCTACATATTGATAACCTTTCAAATACACGCATTCATAACTTAACCCTACAAACAATTCCGGCGTTAAAGGGTTAACCTAACCTACACTGAAACTGAAAACTGGTTAATTCGATCAATTTAAAGTGGTTTTACTAGTACCGCTTTCAACTAACCTTTAGAATGAACGATGGTTCAATAAAACACTTTATTTAAACTATACAAGTCATCTATCTTTAGCTATTATCAACTTTTTTAGTTCATCAGAAAACCATGCTATAACCACTCTTTCAAAAGGGTTTTCTCAATAGGTTGGTTGAAATCGGCACTGCTTTTCAAACAGTTTAAAACAGTACTCACTCAACCACTTTTATGAGGTTAACTGATCTTCACTGTAAGGGAACAACAGATCCCAGATGTGATCAGTCTTTCCTTGTGAACAGACGTGTTTTATCGAGTGTCAAGTGTTATCAATTGAATAAGTGGTTTTCGTTGAAGTGTTTTAAAAAAAAAAGTGTTCCGTGCATTCTTAACTAAATTACTTCGTGCTACTAATCATTCATTAACGAATATATTTCATTTATTGACGTTATTCAGTACTATATTATTTGATCAAACCAAGGCTACTGCACGTGGCTTGCCTTGTTTGTTTTTCAAATCAATCAGAAAACGTGCAGTCATAAGGTTAATTTTTCCGTGCTTCGAGAGGTCAGGTAGTGTGTCGTCAGAAACCGTGTGAAAAAAAGGAAAAAATCGGGTCGAATCGCGGACAGATAAGTGTTATAAATACTCTTCTTTTGCAGATCTTTAGTCGGTAGCTTAATTCTATATTAATTTAGTATAAATTTGTGTTGCAAGAACCTGTTTCTGCGTTTCAAGAACGCGGTAGACCTACGTTGTAATTTATTAATTTCCAAACGCTCGTTTTTTGTTTTTGTTTTTTTTGTTGTTCAACTAATTAAAAGCATGGCACCCCCGTCAAGTACTTGCAGTCGCTGTGAAGGGAAATTTGCTGCTTACGCGTTTACAATGGCTAATAATAATAATGAACAGTTAGTTTGCAGGTGGTGCTCAAGCATGGAAGTGCTGAGGAACGAGTTAGAACGTGAGAGGGAGGCCAGGGTGAGACTTGAAGAAAGCGTGATGCTCCTGACGGCAAAATTAGAATCCCTTGAGACTCCAGTTACGACCCCTCCTGCCTCAGTTTCTACTAATAATATAAATAGTACTAATAGCCCTCTCTCTTCCCCTAGTTCCCAACCCTTCGTTCGATTGCGAAATGGAGCCCCATTGAGAAAAGCAAAGACCTGTCTACCAGTAATAACAAGCAATAAGTTTTCTGTTTTAGGTTTCGAAGATGCTGATGAACCGGAAATACGACTCGTTGGCGATTCCATTGTTCGAGGGCAGCTAAAGTCTCTTTGCCAACAGGAAGGAGTGCATTTTGCAAATTTTTGGAACAGTTTCTACAGCAGGAGGGACTTGTTCCTCGAAGATGGACTTCATTTTAATGACGTTGGAGCTGCGCGTTTAGTAAGATTATTTCATAATACTGTCTCTTCTTTTCAGGCTGCCGCAACCCGAACGGTCCCAGCGTAAATTCCACAAATTTCCCCTGCGCTCGCGAAGGTGTCGCAGTTACAAACAATTTGAAGGTTCTATCCTTAAATGCTCGTAGCCTACGAAATAAAATAAACGAATTTTTTTCTTTAATTGCTTGTAAAGACTATGATTTAATTGCGATAAATGAATCGTGGCTCAGCACTGAAACACGTGACTTTGTAGGGGAGTATCAAATTAAAGGTTATAGACTTTTTGTTAAAAACAGAATAGGTAGGCGAGGAGGCGGTGTTATGTTGTATATCAAAGATAATATTGCGAACGTTATAGAAGTAAAGCACTCAATTCCAGAACCGATAGATTCGACTATAGCAGAACTTAAATTGAACGATTTCAAACTTCTTGTTGCGGTTATATATAGGCCCCCTAATCAAACAGCTGATACGGAACTAAAGAGAATAATCGGTAGTGAGCAGGCTTTAGTTATGGGTGACTTTAATTGCGCCAACGTGAATTACGATACAATGCAGGGAGACGCGGAAGGTAATCGTTTAGTTAATTTTCTCGAGGATAGCTTTCTTATTCAAAAGGTTGGGGAACCTACGAGGTTGGACAGTATTTTAGATTTAGTAATAACTACGGATGATAGGCTAATTACTGATCTTCAAGTAATAGAACCGTTAAGCAATAGCGATCACAATATGGTAGAGTTTGTCCTCTCAGTAAATCACTCGAAACCAGCTAACTCGACTAAAATTCCTAACTTCCAGCACGCAGACTTTTGTAAATTTCGAAATAAATTGTCACACGTCAATTGGGAAAACGTAATGGGGAACTCCAACGCAAAACTAATGTGGGAATCGTTTGAAACAGTATTTAGGACTATAAATGAGGAATGTGTACCATATAAAATTAAGCGTGCGAAAGTAAATAACAAGCCATTGTGGTTTAGTTCTAGAGTAGGAGACATTATAAAGAGTAGAGATAGTGCTTATAGGCTACATAAGTGCGATAAAGATAATCTGTTGTTACGAAACAACTACATATCTCTGAGGCGTGAAGCGAAAAGTGTAATAAAAAAGTCCAAGCGCGAATTTGAAATCTCCATAGCTCGTGACGGTAAAGAAAACCCCAAGCGATTCTTTCAATACGTCAATAATAGAAATCCAGTAAAAAGTGTCTTGGGGCCTTTGAAAAATGTAAACGGAGATCTAGTTTCTGAAAACAAGGAAATGGCTACCTTGCTAAACGAATTTTTTACGTCAGTTTTTACTATAGAAGATCTAACGAATATCCCTACGGTCATAGACATAATACCTTTTGATAATGGTAATATTTTGGATAATATTGTGGTTAGTGAAGCGGAGGTAATGCGCTATATTGCTAAAATGAAAACGCGTAAATCACCGGGGCCGGATTCCATATATCCCATACAACTAAAAGAATTAAAAGATAGCATTGTTGTGCCGCTAACAAAGATTTTTAATGCGTCTATTTCTGAGGGGTGCGTACCAGATAATTTCAAGTTAGCAAACGCAACACCTATCTTTAAGAAAGGCGATAAAGGTGCTGCGGGAAATTATAGGCCAATCAGTTTAACGTCTGTTGTAGGTAAGCTACTGGAATCAATAATTAGGGATCGTATAGTCGAACACTTAGAAGTGCATAAACTAGTTAGAAATACGCAGCACGGTTTTAGGCGAAGCAAATCTTGCTTAAGTAATCTTTTAGAATTTTTCCAAAGCGTGGTTGACGTTTACGATAGACATAGGGCGGTTGATGTAGTGTATTTAGATTTTCAAAAAGCGTTTGACACCGTGCCGCACAAAAGACTCATTGAAAAAACTAAGAGCTCATGGAATCAGGGGTGTAGTAATAAATTGGCTAGAAGAGTGGTTGCGAGGTAGGAAACAGAGGGTGGTCGTTGATGGAGCGGAGTCGTGTTGGGCTATTGTAGCGAGTGGCGTTCCTCAGGGTTCTGTATTGGGCCCCTTGCTTTTTCTTATATATATTAACGATTTAGATGTCGGCCTAGTCAGCACAGTTTCAAAGTTTGCGGATGACACGAAGCTGGGTGGTAGGGCGATTAATGACGAAGATAGAGGTAAAATCCAGGAAGATCTGAATAAAATCGTTGATTGGTCAGTAACATGGCAAATGAGATTTAACGTTGATAAGTGCAAAATTTTGCATATAGGTTCGCGTAACAGTAATTTTGCGTATAGTATGTCAGGGAAAGATTTAACAAGCGTAGAGCAGGAAAAAGATTTAGGAGTTATAGTCACTGGTGATTTAAAAGTAGCGAAACAAAGTACAGCAGCGGTCAATAAGGCGAACAAAGTGTTAGGTTTTATAGCTCGAAATTTTGAGTACAAATCGCGCGATATTATAGTTCCTCTTTATAAATCATTAGTTAGACCCCATTTGGAGCACGCGATCCAATTTTGGAATCGCATATGCGCAAAGATATAGACAAAATCGAAAGAGTTCAAAGACGAGCAACTAAGATGATTCCGTCGCTTAGGTCAAAGTCGTACGAGGATAGGCTTAAAGAGTTAAAATTGACAACACTCGAGACTAGGAGGCTAAGGGGTGATCTAATCCAGGTTTTCAAAATTATGAATGGGTTCGATAACGTAGATAGAGATAGCTTTTTCGAAATATCTCAATATAATAGGACTAGAAATAACGGGTGTAAGTTGACAAGTAGAAGGTTCGAGACAGCAGTTGCCAAAAACTTTTTACGCATAGAATAGTAAATAGCTGGAATAGTTTGCCGGTAGAAGTAATTAGTAGCACTTCTATAAACATGTTTAAAAATCGATTAGACAAATATGTTGATAGATTGGGTATAGTTTAAGGTAGTAAAAGTAAGGCTTTGTGGTGATCGATCCCACAGCTCAACACAAGTGTTGTGGGATATAGGGAGGCAGCATCTTGGGTTAGGGGATACTCTCTGTCCTTACACACCCCATTTAAAGAGATTCCTCTGCCGAGCGGTGCCCCCCATAGTACTGTGAGGTATTGAAAAACTCATGATCTTCACTTGCCCCACAAACACCTTGAAATGGGAGACCCAAAATGGGTGCACACACATTCTACATTACTGTACAGTCTTTACAGCCACACCTACACTTTTCCTCCTAAGTATATATATTGTAATGTATATGTAAATTTTGACTTGGTCCGCAATCGATATGGATCGTGACTTATTTTTCGTTGGCAAGGTACTAGTATTGATGGATACCGTAATGAAATTGACTGGATTCTTTGGATCTGATATATTTGCATGTTGGTTATAAATAGATATAGAGTGTAACATATTGTGGATAGTAGTCTATTATGACTTGATCCTCTGTATCCAGAGATTCTATCTTTAGTTTTAAATCGATAATTAATTAGTTTTAAATCGATAATTAATTAGTTTTAAATCGATAATTAATTAGTTTTAAATTGATAATTAATTAGTTATGCAAAAATTGGTCGTTGCCAATGTACAGACAGTTTTTGCATAAATTTCTTATGTTCTGGTGGTTCGGAACCCACGTAAAATTGTAGGTCCCCTCCGCCACCACGGAGGACATACACAATTACGAACACAGTTAGGTAGACCAACCATGAGTGGATCCTAGGGTCTTTGTTGGTCTGTAACATTTTAACATTATAACATTATAACAACAACCTTGTTTTACTGGTAGCTCTAGAAGTGTACATTTCCTGCAGTACTGTGCCCAAATGGACATTAAAGCATACCGTCTCTGCAAAGCAAGGACCATACTAATTCCAGCGTATAAATATGTTATACCATATTTATACAATAATACTCATCACTGAATAAACTGCTTTTTTCAAACAAAACTAACAAACTGTCGAGTATTGAGTTTTATTAATATATAAACAGTGTCTAAGTTGTAAACTCATTTAAAACTGTTAAAAGAAAACTCTGAATTATTATATAAAACATGATACAAACTGAATTAAATTACATGTGTACATCAAAGTGTTACTTGGTTGCATTTGCACAATAAAATTTGTATAATAAAAGGATAACTAAATTATTTTTATACACACACACACACACACACACATATATATATATATATATATATATATATATATATATATATATATATATATATATACTAGGGGCACTCAAAATACTTTGCCCCACCCTTTTTTCTTAGCTAAATAATAGGCCATGGGGCTGAAATGTCTTTTAGGCCGTAAGTTTGAACTTTCTGCGCTTCACATAACCGGATTTTTCCAGTTTGAACCTCTCCTCCTTGTATAAAACCGCTTTTAAACGCCGTTGTATAAAACCGATGGTTAACGTAGTTTCGAAAATGGCGTCTGACACTGATGTCCGTCGTAAACAGAGAGCTGTTATCGAGTTCTTAACCGCAGAGAAGGAAACAGTTAGAAATATTCACAAACGTCTACAAAACGTTTACGGAGATGCTGTTGTTGATCGAAGCACAGTTGGACGCTGGTCTAAACGTGAGAGATCATCGGAGAGAGGGAGAGCCAGCCTCGATGATGAGTCACGCAGCGGTCGCCCGGCATCGGTTGTGACATCTCACACTGTGCAACGTGCTAAGAGCATCATTCGATCAAATCGGCGCGTCACATACAAGGAGCTATCACTGGAGCTAGGAATTAGTGAAGGAAGTGTGAATACGATAATTCAGCAACTGGGATACTCAAAAGTGTGTTCACGGTTTGTTCCTCGCGAACTGACTAAAGATCACAAAGCCCAAAGAAAAGAAATTGCTTCCGAGTCGTTGGTTCGATACGAGACAGAAGGGGATGACTTCCTTTCACGAATTGTAACTGGGGATGAGACCTCGGTACACCACTTTGAACCTGAAACAAAACGCCAATCCATGGAGTGACATCACGCAGACTCCGTACGCAAGAAAAAGTTCAAAATGGCTCCCTCTGCAGGAAACGTTATGGCTACCATCTTCTGGGACATGAAAGGGGTGATTCTGGTGGACATTATGAAGAAAGGACAAACGATAGAGGCTACCCTACAGAGACTCCAGAGACGTATAAAGCAAGTTCGACCGGAGAGAAAACTGGAAGACGTCCTTCTTTTGCACGATATCGCAAGGCTACACAACAGTTTACAAACAAGAGAGGCCATCACAAAAATGCGCTTGACTGTGTTACCCCACCCTCCATACAGCCCGGTCTGGCACCTTCAGACTTCTATTTGTTTGGGCCAATGAAGGATGCTATTCGTGGAAGAAAGTTTCAGAGTGACGATGTTCGATGAGGTTAAGAGGTGGCTCCAGCGGAACCAAGCGGACTTTTATCAGCAAGGAATAAAGGCCCTCGTTTCGAGGAGGAGGAAAGCCGTAGAAAAGGATGGAGACTATGTGGAAAAATAAAAACTTGTAAAAAAGGTATGTAACTACTGTGTACAAAATTTCCCAACTTATAAGGAAGCTTGGAAAGAAAAGAAAAAGGTGGGGCAAAACATATTGAGTGGCCCTCGTATATATATATATATATATATATATATATACACACACACTCGTATATATATATTACTCAACTTGGCTCAGCTAATAATGACCTAGTCACTTTTTCAAGAAACTTAGTAATATCTCGAAAAACCTGGTTCAAGTGCCATAACCAGGTTAAAATTGGTCAATATGAGTAACTTTGGCCTAATTTTAACCACCTTTCATTTTAGTGTAATCCTATTTAATCTAACCTACAATAACTTGTCGATTTTATGAAAAAAAAATGTAATGATGGGGTTGTTTAACCTCCTGTTTAACATCTAAGGTTATATGACGGAGGGACGGACAGCTTTACGGGGGTTCGAACTACGGGGCGCTAGATAATCTGGTCGAAGGGAAGCGGTGTTACGACACTGTGCACGACATAGCCTCAATTTTATGTGAAGTTGATCAGATGTCGTTAGCTCTGTTCGGACTCTGTACTTTTCTTTCCTTTTCTGTCGATTTTCTCGCATACTTTTATTTCACTTTCCTCTTTCATTAAAGTTTCATATAATAAGTGAAGAGTCAGAAAGTGGCACACCGCTCAGGCCAACTAATGCGAACCATTGCGCTAACTTCGGGATTATTATTACTAGCACCATTGAGAGTCGAACCCCGAACCTTAGTGTCGTCATTTCGCTTACAGGGAAATGGTGTTACCCACTCAGCTCCGGGTGCTGGCATAAAATTTTATATACAAACCGAATCTAATAATGTATTGCGGGTTAAAAGTTAATTCTTTTTTTCTTCTTCAAAGTCTGTTACATCAGTATTTGATGAGCGTTAAATATTCAAAATTATTAACTAAACTGAATGCGAAACAATTAATTCATTATTTTTACATTATGTCCATGTATGTCGGAGGGAGGAGATTATAGACACCAATCGACCAGGGAAGTAGTCCCGGGGAGAATGTTAGGCAGGAGACAGGGAGTGTTGGAACTGCCGTTTCTCATGTCACTCTCCTCCTTAGCTGATCTTTTTCTGTCTCATCTACCCTGTGAGCAGTCCAGCATGCTCTCAAACACACACTTCTCCCTCTATTCTTCATTACACACACTTGCATCTTACACTATACAATTTTTTTCAACATTTATAAATAAAAAAAATGGCATCGTTGAGCTCAGAGGCCTTGACTTGGGCTTTCTCCTTCTTCTATAGAAGAGGCATTTTTGCGGCTGCTCGACCTTGGCCCCTCCTTCCTACATAAAAAAATTACCCACATGGAATTAGTTTTATTTATTCTCTGAAATTACTAAACATCTTTGCAATAATACATGAATATACATTTCACGATGAAGAACAAATTTGAAATACTTAAGTTTTTAATGAAATGGAAAAAGTCTCTTAGTATAAGGTCATCTATTCATGAGCACTTATCTCCCTATCGCCCTATTCATTGACACTCTTTCGTACTTCATGTAATAATGTACATGGGCAGCAACTTTGGACTAACTTTTAGTTTACTTTATAACAGATCTTTTAGACTGCTACGCGAGTTACCTCCAAGATGCTCAGCTTCACAAATGTTTGCTAACCACGCTGTCTTAAGCTTTCCTGAGGTAACCAGATGCGCTCAGTACAGTTTAATGCAAAAAAAAAAAAAAAATCATCGAGCCCATTTATCAAAGCTATTCGTCAGTCGTGTCATATGCAGGGCCGGCCCTAGCAAATGCGAGGCCCAATTCGAGATTTTTAAAGTGCGGCCCTAAGGTTAAAGTTACCTACTCATAGTGGGTGCATGCTTACTGAAAGAAAAGAACAATGATTCAACAACAAATATAATTTATTTTGGATGTGACCACAAGGAAACCTTTCTTCCTTTCATAGTGGCAAATTCGGCACTGAGGTCTGTATAGTTACAGTTTCTCGCAATGTCGTTTTCAATGGAGAGGATCGCCAGATTACTGAGTCGATCCTGCAGCATCGTCGACCGTAAATACGTTTTTATTAATTTCAACTTTGAGAAACTTCTTTCCCCAGATGCAACAGTAACTGGAGTAGTCAGTAGTATTCGTAATGCAGTCGTGAAATCCGGGAAATCCACAGAACGATTGTTCAAAGTGATGAAGCCCAATATCTTCAGTGGATCACTTTGTATATCTTCTGGAAGAATTGGTTTCAAGGCTTTCATTTCCTCGGCAAGCATGAACCCATCAATGTCGCGGTCTTCTCCATCAGTCAGTTCAAGTTCGAGATCTTTGCTGTGCTTACGTAGGTCTGTCTTGGACATCTTTGTGAACATGTACATGAAGCCAAACTTTGAGTGATGTTCTCTCAGTTGTTCGAATCGTCGTTCCAGGGAGGATATGGCAGTGTCTAAAATTACGTTAAACACAGAAATTTTAAATTTTTCTTCAGCATCTTCAATTGGCTGGTCTTAACCTTCATAGGAAAACATCTTCTTTCGTCTGACCTGTGTTGTCTTGAGTTCTGGCTCGATTTCAAGCTGCTCTGCAATCTCTTTGGCAACTGTTACAGCACTTTGAAATCCACTCTCCCGATATTCTTTCAGCCACTTACATGTTCTTCCCAAACTCTCGATGGCACTTGCCAAATGCTTTGAATCACTGAAGATTTTTACCCACGTAGTTGATTTGAAAGAGGAGGTCATACCAGAATATGACAGCAACAATGAATTTAAAATTCTTCATCTCTTTGCAAAATGATTCTGCTTCGCTTCTTCCTTGAGGATCTTTTGCTTTTTCAGCAATTTCGACAAGTGCATCATAAATCTCGACAGCTTGAGATCGTACAGCTTTTACACTTTGCACACGGCATTCCCATCTTGTCTCGCTCAAGGGCTTCACTGAGAACTCTTTCACATACTTGCAGAAGACTGACCATCAATGGGTTGAGGCTGAGAAGAAGACATACAGGCGTTGAATAACCCCGAAAAATGAGATGGCTTGAACACATGTTTTTGCCATGTCCCCAAGTAACAAATTGTAGTATCGTATCCTTGTATCGTACCATTATCGTATCCTTGTCCACGAATATCACTCATTTTCAGTCCAAGTTCGTGAAGTTCTCTCATCAATACCTCTAGTCGGTTTTCTCCTGTGGTCTCCTTCACCTCAATGAACTTGATGAAGTTTTCAAAAATTCCACTTTCAATACCTGATGATCCATCAGAGACATATCGCAAAGTAAGGGACATCTGCTCCTTGTGACTAATGTCGGATGTGCACTGTGCAATCAAGGATCACAGAGAAATACTTTGCCATTTTAATTCTGTGTACAATGGTTGTTCGAACTTTGTTGCCCATGAGCGAGATGAGTTCATTCTGGGTTCGTTTTCCCAGGTAATGATCATGAATTTCGTTATTGACTATTCTTCTAAGATGGTCTTGCATGACGGGATCAAATCTTGAGATAAGCTCAACCAGTCCAAGGAAGTTACCATTATTCCGTCTGAAGATTGTATCTACTGATCCTCGGAATGCCATGTTGTGTTCAGCGAGGTACTGTACAATGGCGAGGAGGCGCTCAAACACATTTTTCCACCTAAGCTTCTCCGTATTGATTCGTTCCTGACTCAGTTGATTCACAATGCAACTTTTGAGCAAACGTTGTTCGAGTTCCATCCATTGGAGAGTCGCCTTCAGATGGCCTGTGGTCTTTCGTGCTCAGACAGTCTGGAACTAGTATTCACCCAGTCACAGAATCCTCCACACCCCAAGGCATTGTTGGAGCTTCCAGATAACTTGCAACAGAAACAAAATATCCAATTCTTAGAGATTGAATAAATCAGCCATTTCCGTATACCAACTTCTCCATTTTTCATCCGTCTCTTGTAATGACTTTTTGAAAACTTGCGGCCATTGTCATCTCTGGGAAAGTTATAGTCTTCCTCAAACTGTGGTGGGCCTTTACTCACTAGTAAATCTCTGACTTTTGTGCTGACAGTTTCCGGCCATTGACCTGGATCTTTGAGTGCATCCAGAGGCTGATTTTGCAGAATTGGAGTATGATCTATGGGTTCTTCTTCCCTCTGGATATCACTTTCATCTATCAAAGCTGATGATGATGATGCATGTGACGGCGCAGGTACATCTTGTTCAGTTTCAGCCTGTGGATCGCGTTTCTCTAGAAATTTTTCAAATGACCCATACATACGCTCAAGTTCTGATTTCCGCTTCGCTTCACGCTGTCTCTTCTGATGACCGCTGATATATTTCCGAGCAGTTTCTCGCAATCTCTTTGGAGGCCTCGCTGTCAGTCGATATCTGAAATATAACAAAATATATAATTAATACGGAATACTATTGTATATGAATACTACTGTATATGAAGAGTTATTATGACAAGCCGTATTTAATTTACCACTCCAAGCCAAAATATTTTTTTATACTGTACTCATATATTTGCGGGGCCCCTAATAGCGCGGGGCCCAAAGCAGCCGCTTTGCTTGCTTTGCCGAAAGGCCGGCAGTGGTCATATGTCTTCTAAACTATGAACTTCATCGTATGAAAATGTTTGTCTGTAGTTCCACTTAACATCGGTATTGGTATACTTTTCATTACTTGTATTTTTATTTTTAGTCTTTTTGTTTTTTAGTTTTTCTTATTACTACCTGTCATATGGACTAGGAATGTAAGAATGGTCTACCAATGAAGTTTTCATTCCACTTCGTTTAATTTCCTTTCATTTCATTTGGAATTACTCCATATGAAGGACAGGACAAATCGTCGACAACCTTCAGTTGGTTGGGGTATAGAGGTTAAGGTAGACTGAGTTAGGTCGGGTTAGCTTATTATCGTGTTAAGTTAGGCTCAGTTAGATTACATTAGGTTAGTTTAGGTTAAGTTAAGAGTTGTTTAACCCGCTCGTAATTTTGGGTGTATTAATCGTTTAATAATTTCAGTTGGAGACCAAAGCAAAGTTCTTTATTCGTAGCATCTAAAATTGTTTTGTATAAATTAAAATGATGGTAAAGAGTGGAGAATATGTTTGGAAATTTTCGTGCATAAGTAGTAAGACACACAAATTGTGAAAATCATATTTACAAGTGTCAATAAAGAAAAATAAGTAAACAAGAGTTCTCATAAGTAAAATCTTTCCTTAAAAGTGCATAATTTTGTTTGATGAGTAATTTAGGAGACTAAACCACACGCTCTCTTTGCCGCGTTTTAGAAGAATTTGTTTGCTCTTACTTTATTTTAAACATAAGTAAAGCGTTCCAAAATTATAACTCCCCACTCGTTAATTTAAATACTTATTAAAATATAACGATGGGATTTTTATCTTTACAAACCCAACAGCCAATTAAATTTGCATTTTTTATCTTTGAAGTAAATTAAAAATTATTCATCATGAATTTAATCCTTCTCGTTTCGTATAAATTTGTTTCACAAATAAATAAAAGAATTTGTCTAAACAACCAACTAAAATTAATTTCATTTAATAAGTTTTCGAATACTTTTTTATACTGAAGAAATGACGTAAAACTTAAAGTCAATATTAAATAAGTAAAGAACGGTTTTATCGAAACATTTCTATACACTTTACAGATGAAAATCAAAGAAAACTCTTATATACACTACGGTTAACGTAACAAATTATTTTTACCATTTTCTCATTAACAACAGGATAGAATATGTTCTAATTATTCGCACTATAATAGGCAACAATATATATATATATATATATATATATATATAATATATATATATATACACACACACATGAGAGGCATATGACAGAGACGGTAACAAGTAAATCCAACAGTTTCTGGAAACCCTTGCAGTGAAAATAGAGAAACTAAACGTGGTACTGATAGTCATCTATGGATCTCCAAACTCTCCAAATGAAAACATTTCGGATGCCATTAATGATATCAGAATCTTAATAAAGTCTGTAAACTCTTAATCCCCTAATATCATACTCTGCGGCGATTTTAATTTCCCATTTATAAAATATAAAAAGGTGGGTAGAAATATATGTATGCAGCAAGATAAGGGGGGGGCACAAGAGAGGACCAGGCACAAGCAAAAATGCTGATGGCTCTCACAAACGAGTTTATGCTGACACAGGAGATAACAGAAAATACCAGGAAAAATAACTGCCTAGATCTGGTATTCACGAATAACACGAACTTGATTGCCGATATAAAAATAACTCCAGCTATTATCTCAGACCACAACGTAATCGAATTATCAACAAATATGGCGATAACATTAAGAGACAATACACATACGGAAGGAAGAAGCAAATTTGAGGCTTTCAACTTAAATTCCAAGACCATAAATTGGGAAGAAATCAGATCACACATGGCCCAAATAGAGTGGAGAACAGTCTTAGAGAATAAAATAACGGAGGAAATGCAAACAACCTTGGAAGAAAAGCCGTTGAAAATTTTAGAAAAATATGCTCCGAAAGCACAGCCAAAAAGAAACTGGCTATAGAGGCAAAAGAGAAGAATATTCTGCAAAAGAAAGAGAATGAATATGCAGAAACAAAAGAGAGCGACGAAGTTAGCTAATTGCAGAGACAACAATGCCAGGAAAGTAATACAAGAAAAACTGAAGAGTATCGATAGGGAAATACAAACTCTGATAAAGGGTCATACAGAGAGGGAAGAGGAAAAGGCGGTAGAAGCAATAAATGAAAATTCAAAATACTTCTACAGCTATGCGAAAAGGAAAACAAAAACGAGCTCTACTATCGGACCCTTAAGGAAAGGAAATAATAAACTAACGGACGATCTAAAAGAAATATCTGAAACATTGAGAGCCCAGTATGAATCGGTCTTCAGTATCCTAAAAAGTGATAAAGCGATACCTGACATAGATGCATTCTTCAAAGAGAAATTGCAAGGAGAAGGTATGACAGACTTTGATTTTACCCCAGAAGATGTAACGAGAGATATAGGCCAAATGAAATCACATTCAGCTCAAGTTCGGACAAATGGAACGCACTATTAATTAAAAACTGTAAAAATGAAATAGCTACACCCTTATACTGGATATGAAGAAGATCCCTGGACACTGGGGAAATATCGAGCATCTTGAAAAGAGCAAACATTGGCCTTATATATAAAGGAAGGGATAGATCTCAAGCAAAGAACTATAGACCAGTGTCTTTGACGTTCCACCTCACCAAAATATTTGAAAGAATAGTCAGAGAGAAAGTCTATGACTTCTTGGAGACACTGGAAAGATTCAACGAAAATCAGCACGGATTCCGATCAGGAAGATCATGCCTATCACAACTTATAGAACATTATAACAATATCCTAGATGCACTTGAAGGCAATGAAAAACTATGATGTCATATACACGGATTTGCTAAAGCTTTCGACAAATGCGATCATGGTATAATAACATATAGAATGAAACATATGGGAATAACAGGCAAAGTGGGAAAATGGATCTACAACTTCTTCATAGAACGTCTACAGGTCGTCAAAATTCAAAGTGTATCATCATCAGAATCAGAAGTACGCAGCTCAGTACCACAAGGTACAGTACTGGCCCCACTCCTGTTCATTATCATGCTAACAGACATAGACAGTGGACTGAGTGGAGTAAACAGCAACAGTATAAAGGGTGTCAGGAAATGATTTCCGCCCCCCTGTACAGAAGAAACTGAAAGGAATAGAAAAAAACAGACAAAACCACGCGAAAGAGCGTTTAATTTTGAATAAAAAACACTTGTTTTGATATCGGGTGTTGCCCCCATTTGCAGCTCTGACGGCCATTAATCGACGGGGGTATGATCCCAGAAGTGTCTCAAAGAGATCGGTATCATGACTCATTTCTTCAAGGACTTCGTTGATCTTTGCAGTCATAATTTCTGTTGAATACCGATTCTGAATGGGTTGTTCCAGCATTAAGGACTCCACCCGATCCTTCATGATGGATCCGACATGTTCACAGACATTAAGATCGGGAGAATTGCCAGGCCATTCATTATTTCCGAAAAAATCAATGTTATTGTCCTTAAGCAGTTGTTGAGTCGCAAGTGCTTTCATACAGGGGCTTTGTCGTGAAGAAAGGTTGCCTGTTCAACATCCAAAACACACTCGGGGTCTTTCAAAAACGGAATTACATGTTGGGCTAAAATTACATTTCGAAAATAAGGCCCATCCCAACTGGTTCCTCTTGGTTTGATAACCCAGATGAGCTTCCGAATAGAGAACATAATGAAAACACCCACACATGCTGGATTTTTTACTATTTCTCGATACTTCTGGTCGTCTGGGACTTCATCAGGAGTTGTTGCCCAAACCCGATCATTCTGAAAATTTGGTTTTCTGGAGACATAAACGAAGAATTCATCGCTGACAACCAAGTGAAGGAAATCGTCTTCCGTCCATTCCTCAAGATAATCACAAAACTATAGCCGATCTTCAATATTAAGATCACTCTTCCGTGGCTTAGCTATTTCATGCCAAGCACTCAAGCCTTGGCGAACTCGAAATTGATGCACAAGTTGCCGATTGACTATCTTACCACGACGGATAAGTATTTCTTTCGCTACCTCAGAGCAGCTCTTCTTTCGGCGCCGTGATGCAGCAAGCACAATGTCTTTCGATTCTTGAGATAATTTCTCCGGTCTTCCTCCTCGAAATTCTGTTTCACAATCTTCAGGATTCTTATTCCAATTCCTTTTGACAAAGTCTTCTGATCTTTTTAATCTCTCAGCCACCCAGTGTCGAGTTATGAAAGTTGCACCAGCTTCCTTTGCTTCACGAAATGTGACAGCTCGAATGCGGTCAAGAACTCGCTTTTTCTCTGAATCGTTCAAAATAGATGATGCCATGGTTTCTGTGGGGAAACAAATGGTAAGAATTAAAATCACAGGAATAGAATATAATGGTTTTTATTCAGATTTTAACGCTCTTTCAAGTGGTCTCGCCGGTTTTTATCTATCTCTTCTAGTTTTTGCTCTACAGGGGGGGGGCACTCATTTCCTGACACCCCGTAGTAACATCCTTTGCGGACGATACAAAGATCAGCAGAAAAATCAGCGATGCAAATGAAGTGGAGGCCTTGCAGATGGACACGAACAAAATATACAAATGGTCAGGAGACAATAACATAACATTTAACACCGAGAAATTTCAGCTCTTGAGATATGGTAGAAAAGAGGAACTTAAACAGACTGCATATTATGCTCCAGATAGACAGGAAATTCAGAGAAGCACGAAAGCGGTCGACTTGGGGGTAATAATGACCGATGATGCCAAATTCGAGACACAAAATCAGATAGCAATAAACAAAGCAAAAAGAGTCGCTGGACAGGTACTAAGAACGTTCCAAAGGAGGGACAAGACAGTAATGATTCCCCTGTTAAGAACACTGATCATACCAAAACTTGAATATTGCTCAGTTTTGACGTCCCCATATAAAAATGAAGAAATTAATAAACTAGAAGAAACGCAGAGACATTTCACAGCCAAGACTGATGGCTGCAAAGAGCTCAACTACTGGGAAATACTACGTAAACTAAATCTGTACTCCCTGGAAAGAAGAAGAGAGGTACGTCATAATCTAATCTACATATGGATTATGGAAAATGACCGAAAAACTGGTACCAAACCTAAAACTAAACCCAATTACCATCCAAACAACGCTGGAAAATAGGAAAGGCAAAATGTGTAGTGTTCCCAAATTAAAGGCCCGACAAGGGACCTCTTCAACACTGAAGGAAAATAGTTTGGTTGTCAGGGGGCCGACTTTTTAACCAGCTTCCAAAAGACCTCAGAAACGTTACAGGGGTCAAAGTTGAAGTCTCCAAGAGAAGACTAGATGCCTGGCTCAGGACGGTACCAGATGAGCCGGGTGTACCTGGCTATGTGCGGTGGAGAGGGCAAGAAAGCAACTCGCTTCTCCACCAAGCCAGGCCTAGAGGCGGGGCCACCAGCTTGACATTCGTGAAGAGAGACCAGCACATGGAACATCAACGAGGTTAACGAAATTACAATGGAGCTCATAAGTATTCGTACAGAGAAATATTTAAATTATATCCGTCCTTATCTTTTGTACCATGCGTTAGGAAAAGTTTACCGTTCGTTTAGAAAAATTTAACAAATAAAAAAAAATCAGCTCAACTCCAATATATAATGTAAAACATCAAAGAATTTAAGGAAAAAAGTTAAAGTGCAAAAGTTTTCGTGGATCAGATCACCTGAAGATCAGGACCCCCTGCCTTCTCTAGTTAGCTTTATAAGGCTAACTAACGAAAATATCACAACCTAACCTAACCAATCGTTAGGTTAACTGTACACCCTTGACGATTGGTTAGGTTAGGTCGTGATATTTTCGTTAGTTAGCCTTATAAAGCTAACTAAAGAAAGCTGGAGGCCCTGATCTTCAGGTGATCCCGTAGATCTATTTACAAAATTATTTAGTACTTTGTGTGTCTCCCTTAGGCTTAAAGAATTAAATTTTTTTATCTAAAAGGGGCAAGAAGCTTAACCTTTGTCAGAATGAAAAATTCATATATTGTATATAATGACAGTAATAATGCTAAACTTTATTGCCAGGAGATAAATACTATAAAAAGTACAATATTCATGAAGGCAAACGATATAATTAATCAAATAATACTAAGAATAATAATAATAATAATAATAATAATAATAATTATAATAATAAAACTACCCAAAGCTAAGACTACAAAAGTAAAAATACAAAATACACGTTATTAAAAAGCCAATATTGTTGTTAAGTGGACCTTTGACAAACATTTTCATACCAAAAAGTTCATAGTTTAGAATACATAAACTATCTGGATTGGATTATCTGAGTTTTAAATTCTTTGCATTATACTGTAGTGAATACGTCTTGTTACCCCCGGTGAGGCTCGAGACATTGTGATTAGCGAATATTTGTGAAGCTGAGCATCTTGGAAGTAACTTATGAAGCAGTCTGTTATGAAGCAAATTTAAGGTTTTGCAGGAACATTTTCATAATTAGCTCACAGTTCCTGTCCATAAATATTAGTGCAGAAAGCAAGAAAAAAAAGAGCGTCTTTAGCTTTGCTTGTACCGAACCTGAAGTTCCTTATAATCTTGTTTGCTTTAACACAGAAAATTCGACATTGTTTTCATATGTCTGAGTTGTCATTCAAGAAGCTGGTAATAATTTGACCCAGACGCTTGAATTTTTGTACAGTACTTGCTCTATTGGTTCCCCTCTCATTTTGAAAATAATATATTAGCTGTTTGGTTTGAGCTTTTAGGATGGAATTGCATCTCCTTAGTTTTAGTAACATTAAAATTAATGTCACGGTTCTGCGAATATTATTCGCAAATTTTTATAAGATGATACACACCTTTCACTGAAGGGCCTATTAATACGATATCATCGGCATACTCCTCATTAAGAGAAGGAATTAATCCATCAATATACACATTAAACAGCAGAGAGAGCAAGAAGCCTTGTTTAACTCCACATGAGGAACCAATACATTCAGATAATAAATTACCCCATCTAGCCATAAGAGTTTGTTGGGTGTACCAAAGTTTCAGTATATTTAAAACATTCCTGATTTATAAATTTTTAAAATAGAATACTGCGATTTACTCTATCAAATGTTTACCTTATATCCAAGAAGCAACTATAAGCAGTTGAATTACTGCCACTTAAATACAATCTCCTTTGAAACATAAATACACAGATCAGTTGAGTGGGACATTTTAAAACCAAACTGATTAAGAGACGTTCATAATTAATCATTTAGTCGGCGTAGCAAATGTTAGTAAATGTTTCTCGAGTATTTTTGAAAAGTAGGTGGTAACCACAATAGGCCTGTAATTATCAATTTATGTTCCCATATTTTTTTTGACAAGGGGTGTGATATATACCCTCATAAACTCTGCAGGAATATAACTGTGAGCAAGCATGGCTGAGAACAACAATGAAATATGAAGATTCACCACATCATTAGCATACTTTAAATGCTCATTCAACAGGTCATCTATACCTGGGGAGGAACCTGTCTTTAGCTCTTTAATCAGACTCTTAATCTCAGGCACTGAAGTCCCGTATTTTCACTGAGCCCTCCTAATGACGTTATATAGCAGACTGCATTAAGATTAACTCTTTTCACACTGTTAAGGATGTTTGAATAGCTATTTCTTTCTCCCCGGACACTCCATGAATTGTTGATGGGATGGCATTCTTGGCACTCGTTTCCTTCTTAACAAATTTCCAAAATATTTCACTATCATTATATTTAAGTTAGCCTCACAGGCCTTTGCTGCTCGAATGGAATCTTCTTCCTGTTTACACCATCTTATGGCTGCTTTATACTAAGCCCTACTTCTACTCATATTCATATAAACTGGACCTATTCTCGGTCGACCAAAGAGACACAATATATCATAAACATCTTTTGATTTCCTTTTACAGGCGAGCAATAAACTCATTCCATCCAAGAATATTTTCAGTATGTCACTTTAATTCAAGACCTTCCTGCTTCTCTTAGTATTGATATTATATTATTAAAATACATATCTACAAGTTTAAAGTGAGAATAATTTGAACAGGATTTATTACAGTCAAGATACACAATTAATTACTAGCTTTAATGGTCTGTGACCGGAGAGAAGGAAATCAAGCAAAATATGAACATTGACAATAAGATCCTTTAAAATGTTACTAGTGAGACAATGATTAAGCCATCTGGTGACACCATTCAGGGCTGCTGACGTAAGCAAAATTATTGCTATTTATACCTAGCAATTCTTCATCACTTAATTTAGCAAACTCACACATGTTATCCATTTAGGGTAAAGTTGCCAGTGGTTGCGCATCAGTCATAATGTCGCGCATTTGACTTAAAAAAATTCCCCACAAACTACTGTTACAGTAAAGGAAATATAATTCATGTCAAACATTACTTCTAGTAACGAAGTTACTAGAAGTAATGTTTGACATGAATGTATAATAACAAATTTACTAGAAGTAATGTTTGATACAAATTTTATTTCCTTCACCGTAACAGTATTTTGTGGGGAGTTTTTTTTAAGTCAAATGCGCGACATTAGAACCGATGCGCGACCATTGGCAACTTTACCCTATACAAACATTTCTGATTTCACATGGACATTAAAGTCCCCCATTATTATTATACACTGCAAATACTTTGATTTATCTGGTAGTGACTTAATTTTATAAAAGAATTGATGTACTCATCAAGATTACTACCATTATTAATAGTATGGTAAATAGCAGTTTTCAATAAAGAAATATTCGATGTTTACAGTTATGGCTAAAAGAGTTGAAATACGTACAGTGCTTACAAGAAGTCTCACGCTTCTGTCTCGTCCCAAGCTAGTCTGTTAGGTATAAAATGGGCGGTCCTTATGGCAGCGGAGGTGTGTTCGGATTGGTGCACATAACTGCTCTAACACAATCAATGACGTCCATTATTACGTCACTTCTGCTACATTTTAGTGTTTAAAATACAAATGATTAAGAAGCAGAATGGAGCAAGTTTCGGGATGTTGGGATGGTTATGGAGCAATCCTAGTCATCATAATATTAGCTGGGCATTACATTATACCGTCTCAATATATACTGTAGACTATAGAGAACGACTAATTCGGCAAATATCCCAAATCATGGCATGATACCTAAGTTATTTTGACGCAGGTCTAAATTATTTGCTCAAATGCAATTATTGATATTAAGTAATTGTTGGGAATTGTTGTCAATATTGTTGTTTGTGATATAAAGGGTGTCAGGAAATGATTGCCCCCCCCCCCTGTACAGAAGAAACTGAAAGGAATAGAAAAAAAACAGACAAAACCACGCGAAAGAGCGTTTAATTTTGAATACAAAACACTTGTTTTAATATCGGGTGTTGCCCCCATTTGCAGCTCTGACGGCCATTAATCGACGGGGGTATGATCCCAGAAGTGTCTCAAAGAGATCGGTATCATGACTCATTTCTTCAAGGACTTCGTTGATCTTTGCAGTCATAATTCCTGTTGAATACCGATTCTGAATGGGTTGTTCCAGCATTAAGGACTCCACCCGATCCTTCATGATGGATCCGACATGTTCACAGACATTAAGATCGGGAGAATTGCCAGGCCATTCATTATTTCCGAAAAAATCAATGTTATTGTCCTTAAGCAGTTGTTGAGTCGCAAGTGCTTTCATACAGGGGGCTTTGTCGTGAAGAAAGGTTGCCTGTTCAACATCCAAAACACACTCGGGGTCTTTCAAAAACGGAATTATATGTTGGGCTAGAATTACATTTCGAAAATAAGGCCCATCCCAACTGGTTCCTCTTGGTTTGATAACCCAGATGAGCTTCCGAATAGAGAACATAATGAAAACACCCACACATGCTGGATTTTTTACTTTCTCGATACTTCTGGTCGTCTGGGACTTCATCAGGAGTTGTTGCCCAAACCCGATCATTCTGAAAATTTGGTTTTCTGGAGACATAAACGAAGAATTCATCGCTGACAACCAAGTGAAGGAAATCGTCTTCTGTCCATTCCTCAAGATAATCACAAAACCATAGCCGATCTTCAATATTAAGATCACTCTTCCGTGGCTTAGCTATTTCATGCCAAGCACTCAAGCCTTGGCGAACTCGAAATTGATGCACAAGTTGCCGATTGACTATCTTACCACGACGGATAAGTATCTCTTTCGCTACCTCAGAGCAGCTCTTCTTTCGGCGCCGTGATGCAGCAAGCACAATGTCTTTCGATTCTTGAGATAATTTCTCCGGTCTTCCTCCTCGAAATTCTGTTTCACAATCTTCAGGATTCTTATTCCAATTCCTTTTGACAAAGTCTTCTGATCTTTTTTAATCTCTCAGCCACCCAGTGTCGAGTTATGAAAGTTGCACCAGCTTCCTTTGCTTCACGAAATGTGACAGCTCGAATGCGGTCAAGAACTCGCTTTTTCTCTGAATCGTTCAAAATAGATGATGCCATGGTTTCTGTGGGGAAAAAAATGGTAAGAATTAAAATCACAGGAATAGAATATAATGGTTTTTATTCAGATTTTAACGCTCTTTCAAGTGGTCTCGCCGGTTTTTATCTATCTCTTCTAGTTTTTGCTCTACAGGGGGGGCAATCATTTCCTGACACCCCGTATATCCTACGTGAAGAATCTAATGACCAAATTCCTCAGTGAACCTCTCACGCGCTCGCATTTCGAGGAAGTCACAATCGTCTCACTAATAGATAGTTTATCCATTGTTTTAAGTGGTAACCTATTAAACGAACTATGTTAAACCTATTCCATCTTATGAAAGTCATTAGTCTAACGCAGTGGTATTCAAACTTTTTCCTTGGCGTACCCCTTTAGTTTGTTTTTTTATTATGGCGTACCTCCTCCCCCTCAGTTTCCAAAATTAAAATGTTATTATACAATTTACACAGAATATGAAGCTATCAAATGATCTTTATTTACGACCACCTAATTATTAGATGAATATATATATATATATATATTATATATATATATATATCATAGCATTTTAATTATACAATTTACATTTTACACAACTCAAGCAATTTACACAAATTTTAACTCAGGTAAATATTAGAATCTAATACAGTTAATTAGAAATCGTCTGAGCTTTTAAAATATATATTTTAAATACTTACAAGTAATTAATGCGATGGGTGGGACTGTTTGTCACTAGCAAGTTGTTCTATTCGCGGACGAACATTTGTGAGTGCCATTATGAGGCAAGCTTCTGGATGTAGGCGGTTTCTTTCTTTCGACTTGATAGCTGTCAGTGCCGAAAATCCCTTTTCACATAAATAGGTGGACGGGAATGGAAGTAGTTTGTTGATAGCAAATTCACTTAATTCTTTGTATTCAATATGGGCCAATTTCCAAAACTCGGAGACAGAAAAGTCATTGAATTTATGTTTAAGCGAGCTGTCAGCTGCCAATTCAATCAATTGTTCTTTTAAACGAGCGGGAAGCTCCGCATTAGACACAGCAAGGTTCGAAAACGGATTCGTTATCCATTCACTTTGTGGGAAATCTCTATTAATACATGGAAAGTAATGCAAAAATGATTCACGAAGGCTCACTAAATGCTGCTTTATAATATTCATAACTGAGTCACTGACAAGAAACTCGTTTTCGTGACAGAATTCGCTGAATATTTGGAAAGGTGTGGTATTATTGTCTTCTATGCACTTTATCCAGTATAAAACTTTCCCAAAAAATCCCTTGACTTTTTCTTGTGCCTGCAATATATTTTTGTCATACCCCTGAAGTTGAAGATTAAGTTCGTTTAATTTGGTGAATATATCTGCCAAATAACTCAGTTTACAAAGCCACTCCTCATTTTCTATAAATTTTAATAAGTCTGAATTTCAGCTGTTAAGTAAACTTCTCACTTCATTCCTAAGTTCAAAAAGTCGTGTTAATACCTTTCCTCGTGAGAGCCAGCGCACTTCAGTGTGCAAAAGCAACTGAGTATGATTTTTGCCCATCTCCTCACAAAGAATTTTAAAGAGGTGTGAATTCACTGCTCGAGACTTGATATAATTTACTATTTTTACAGCATCGTACGATTCGTACCAATTTGTACCAATATCGGGTAATTTAATAATAATTTAAATAAAATATTAAAATATAAAAATATAAAATAATTAATATTAAATAATTTAATAATAACTTGTACCAATGTTGAGTTAAATTTATAATTAAATATTAATATTATAAATAAATGATTATAATATATATTTTCAAAAAAATTTAAAAGATAGATGATAATTCTAATTGTATAAATTCATTTTATAATTGATTAACCAACTTGCTTGTTTTTGCAGCAGAGCTTACGTACCCTCAGGAAACCCCTCGCGTACCCCGGTTTGACTACCACTGGTCTAAAGCAAGAGTGGTGGGCCGTGAATCAGAGAAATTTCCATTTGATTTGTTCATCGTAATTATTACGTAATATAGTATACTGTATATAGTAGCATATAAGAGTTTATTGGTAGCATATCATATGACAATTCCCATAAACATGTGATGACCTCGATGTTGCCAATTTTTATTTTTTTCCTGAAACTATTACCTTCTCATAGTTTGTTTCAACAATACATATATTATCATCTCCACGAGCGTAGACATTGCAAGAAAAGATTCTAACTAAGGATAAGTAAAGTTCTTTCATGATCACAATATATACTTTTATAGATGTCAAACATAAAAATATAATAAAATTCTATATTAACATAAATATATATTCGATACACATTTACGTCATGGCTTTAACATCAGTATTTCGTATAGCTTCCTCCAGCATCAATAATTTCTGGCATAGAAGAGGCCAGATTGTAGGGAATGTTTGGTGTTCGGCGTAAGCTCTCCCAACTATTCCTCGTGTGAGCTAAAAGTGCTTCAAATGTTCTTGATTTCGGTTGTGAAGGGTACCAACCCTTCGAATGGTAATAATAATCAGCCAATTTCCTATTTTGTTGAACATATGCATAAAAAATTCGTCTTAAAAGCCAAGGATCCAAAGATTGTCAGCAATAGTTTATATCCCAACTGAATATAGTCAGCCATCAACAGTATAATCATATTTTATTTCCATAACTACTCAGTCATAGTAAATAACCTTATTATGACTTAGGTAGTAGTGGTAATTCTGAGTGGCGGCCTCTAGCCACATACGTTAAACCTATCAGTGCGTCTAAGACCAGAGTCTTCTGTTTCTGTCAATTCATTGTTAGTTTAAGGTATTTTGCTCTTTGTCTTTCTAGGTCTAGGGCATTCAAATAAATATTTGAGTTTGTGTTTAGCATTTCCTCCTCCCTTCGTAATTCCCCACCCAACCTCGTTTCCTTCGACATAGCAACGCTTACCTCCATCCTCATTCCACTTCCTTCATTAAACCTATTATCGCTTTTACTGTCCCTTCCTTCCATCCTTCAATGCCAGCGTTCTTAAACCTAGCACATAAATTATATAATATGGAATCTAACACCTTAGATCTCTACGCATTCATGTTACTTGAAGACGCCTGTGTCTTAGGGGAATCTAAGTGTTGAGAGTGGGCTTGAGGGGTAGTCTATAGATTATTACAGATGACCTTGAACGCTCCAACTATTTAAAAATTATTATTTATTACACACATCATATGGCATAATACACACATGAATTTAAGTATCTCTTACACCGTTAGAGCAATTATGTGCACCAATCCGAACACACCTCCGCTGCCATAAGGACCCCCCATTTTGTACCTAACAGACTAGCTTGGGACGAGACAGAGGCGCGAGACTTCTTGTAAGCACTGTACATAAGAAGTTGTAAATCTTTTTTGTGCACTGACTCACGCACTGTCATGGAGGTTTAAAATACATTAAATTTGTATCAGTAAAGATTCTTCTTTTATATCCCGTAAATACTTTAAAAGAAAGCACCAGAAAAACTAATGACGGCATATACAACTTTGGTCAAAAGTTTTGCATCACCGTAGAACATTTTGAGTTTGACTGATAGTCGAATGAAACCTTCATACTACTTCTGAATAATAATGTGCTGTTGGTGTACTAAATTTCAAACCATATTATAGTTTCAATATTCTTACCAAGAAACTGCAAAATGAAGTATCACATATTAAATAAAAAATAGCAAATGATAATTACATCAAATCTTTCTGAGGAAGTTCACAAATGTTGACAAGTGTTACTAAATTCACTATCAGTACTCAGCACACATCAATGATGTTATAAGCTCTCTCATTTATGTATTCCTTCATATATATATATATATATATATGAATAGAAACGACGTAAATAAGGAGCGTCTCTGCACACGGGGAAGAGAAACAACGAATAAATGAAAAATGAGGCGAACCGCCCGGGAATCGAACCCAAGGCCTTCCAATTGCCGGGCGGTTCGCCTCATTTTTCATTTATTCGTTGTTTCTCTTCCCCGTGTGCAGAGACGCTCCTTATTTACGTCGTTTCTATTCATTTATATACTGCGTGGTCATTGCAGTTAAATGCATATATATATATATATATATATATATATATATATATATACACTCATTTTCGTCACTTGTATTTTCTTAGTCATATTTTAATTTTTAGTTTTATATTATTACTAATTTAGTATTTTATGGCAGTTATTTTTTTTCTTCTGCCAATAAATTTGTTATTTTTCATTTCTCATTCATTTTATATATATATATATATATATATATATATGAATAGAAACGACGTAAATAAGGAGCGTCTCTGCACACGGGGAAGAGAAATAACGAATAAATGAAAAATGAGGCGAACCGCCCGGGAATCGAACCCAGGGCCTTCCAATTCGTTATTTCTCTTCCCCGTGTGCAGAGACGCTCCTTATTTACGTCGTTTCTATTCATTTATATACTGCGTGGTCATTGCAGTTAAATGTATATATACACGGTGAACCAAAAGTAGGTGGACAGTAGGTTGAATACGGTTTGTGTTATATTATATTATAACTATGGTGTTCATTATAACTATGGTGTTTGTGTTTTATTATATTAAATATTATAACTAAATTTATTTAAATTTTATTTTGTATTATAGTATACAAAAAAATTAAATATGTATTCTCAAAATAAACGTTATCATTTACTGTCCACCTACATTTGGTTCACCCTATATATATATATATATATATATATATATATATATATATATGTAGAAGAATTACGGCATTTGAGAGAGTGAGGCCCATGGTGTAATGGTTATCGCATCTGACCGGCAATCGGAAGATCCCGGGTTCGATTCCCAGGTGGTTACCTCATTTTTTCATTTGTTTCGTTCTCTCTCTCTCGTCTTGCGCGGAATATCTCCTATACAAGCGTCGTTCTTTACGTTAATTATACTGCGTGTTTGCAGTTAAATGTATATATATATATATATATATATATCATTTAACACATTATCTTCGTCTCTATATGTTGTAAGAATATCAATAAAATAGCCGTTACACTAATAAAAAGTGTCTTGTAACACAGTTTTAAGAATATAAATAGAATTAATTTAGGAAAATAGCGATGACATTTTTTAAATTTCGTATTACATCGTAATGAAGTATTAGTTTATATAAATAAACATTTCAAATATTTTTTTACCCTGACATGTAAATTACACGAGTGTCGCAGAATGGTTTTTAGGGGCTGTGTCATGGCCCCCAAGAGCGAAAAATCCGAGTCGGAAGCATATTAGGGGCTTTCAGCGCCCCGAAAAGATTTCTGAACGCAGCACGTGGGATGCTTTCTACTCCCTCAGCCGATTCCATTAGCGGGTATCTGTATTTTATAGACACCAGCTGACCTACGGCCAGTTTATGGCCTCGTCTCACCCCTTATTGGCAAGGAGCGGCAGGCCGATTGGACCCCCGTCTCAGGGGCCTCGCTCCGTGTCGAAGCAATGCGCCCAAAAAGGTTTTGAAGGGACGCCGAACGGCAATAATCCTTGAAGGGGGAAACGACGAAGGAGGAAGGTAATTAAGGAGACGAAGGGGATGGGATGCCAGTCTTACGACCTCATAATAAAAACGAACATTCGGTTTGCTTCATTTCATATTAGAGACGCGTTTTTGGATTCTTTTTCTTACTCTTTAGTTGCAATGTATTATTATCGCGTTAACATCGTTCGTTAACCCTTTAAGCCCTGAATTTTTTGTAGGGTCAAGTTATGAATCCTTGTATTTGGAACGTTAGCAATTTCTACCTTCAGTCCTTAAAGGGTTAAACCTTTTAATTTTATAGACTTAAACAATAAACTCACGAAACACGAGGTTATAAGAACGTATTGACTTTATGAAATGGTAATATGCACTCATTTTCAGTAAAATTACTATACTCTTATAGAAGGAAGACGAAAGCAAACAAAAAAATACACAAAATAATTAAATTTAAACGTAGTAAAATTAGTGAAATTAACTCGCATTAACAGAAGTTTTAAACGCTAATAAACACGAATAAAACATTAGTATGTAATAATAACTACATAATAATAATAATAATACGTTGTTTCTTACTACAAATGAGCGACTATGTTCGTGAAATTATATCTTTAACCAACGTTATTCACATGTTTTGGGAGAAACGCTTACAGAGAACATGTATCCTTTGAAATGTGAAAAACAATATACAGTATATACACACACTGTATATATATATATATATATATATATATATATATATATATATATATATATATATATATATATATAATATATATACATATATATATATATATATATATATATATATATACACATACACACACACACACACATATATATATACGTATGCTCTTATATATATGTAAAACTGCTTCATCTGCATATCTTACACTATATGCCCTCTCCCACCTCATTCCACTTCCCTCCCTCTCACCACTTCCCCCGGGCCCCCACGCCTGCTAAAACCTTCTAGAACCTATTTTTTACTTATCCTTCGAAATCCTTCATTTGGTATTTCATTCACATGAGATTCGCTCATAATCTAAGAGCCGTACGGCAAACCGCGAGACCAGCAAAGCTCTTAATCCATTCCACATACCCGGACGAGCCTCGTCCGGAACGGAAACGATAAGACTCGAACAAAACATCTCATTTCTTGTCTTCTTCTTTATTGTGGTTCTCCACAGTATAAAAATTAGTTTGCTTATTTCTCTATGTAGATGTTTATGCGTACAGTCTTCCATATATAAATATTAAACTTTTTAACACTATTTTCTAACTTTAATGATCCATTTGTACGCTATATATATGGTGTATGTACTGTATATATATATATATATATATATATATATATATATATATATATATATATATATATATATGGTGTTCATAAATGACCTTTATAAATTCAATTCAGTTCAAATTGAATTTGCAAATATAATTTATGAAAATATACAGAAAATACAAGAAAAAACAACAGCCTAGATTTGGTATTCACAACCAAGAACAACCTAATGAATAACATAGAAATATCTCCAACTATAATATCAGGTCACAACATTACTGAAATAACAACCAATATAAGAACAGGGAAGGAAAGAACACGCGTTATATAGAAAGAGGCAAATTTGAAATTTTTAATTTTCACTCCAAGCCTATAAATTGGGAAGGTATTACATTTAGCATGGAATCAATAGACTGGAAAGCCATCTTTAAGGATAAGACAACGGAAGAGATGCTAATAACCCTCGAGTAGAAGACGCTAGAAATTATAGAGAAAGATGTCCCAAAAAACAAAAAAGAGGGAAGAGAAGCAGGTTTAAGAAACAAAAGAGGTCAATGCTCCGCAAGAGAAAGAGTGGGACTAAAAAATTAATAAACTGCAAAATCGCAAAATCAGAACAAAAATAACTGAAAACTAGAGAGCCTAGATCGCGACATACAAGGTCTAACTGAGAACTATACAGAGAAAGAAGAAGACGACATTATAGAAGCGATAAATGTTAACCCAAATACTTTTGTAATTTTGCAAAACAGGAAGAAGAAACATCATGCAGCTATCGGACTTTTGAAGAATGAAAACAATGCATTAACTGATGATCTAAAAGAGGTATCTGAAATATTGAGAGTTCATTATGAATCAGCTTTCAGTATCCCCAAAACTGCTAAACTAACACGAGACAGAAATGCGTTCTTTGAAGAAAAATTACGAGGGGAAAGTATAAAGAGCTTTGACTTCACAACAGATATCACACGAGGTAGAGGGACACTAAAACCACATTCAGCTGCAGGCCCGGATATATGGAACGCTACAGAGATTAAAAACTGCGAGAATGAAATCTCTAAACCCCTATATTGGATATGGAGACGATCATTAGGCACAGGAGAAACACCGAGTATCCTGAAAAGAGCAAACATAGTTCCAATTTATAAAGGAGGGGATCGATCTGACGCAAAAACTATAGGCTAGTGTCGTTGACATCTCATCTGACCATAGTATTAGAAAAAATAGTTAAAGAAAATATTTATGACTTTTTGCAGACTCAGAAAAAAATTAAATAATAATCAATATGGATTCCTGTTAGGAAGATCGTACCTATCACAACTAATGGAACACTATAACAACACCATTGATGCACTTGAAAACAATGAAAACTAGGATGTCATCAGTGGCGGATTATCACTGAGGCTATTAAAGCTGAAGCCTCAGGCTCCCATGCTTGAGGGGGCCCCCGAATCAACTGAGTTTCGATGATATAATTCGAGATTGCGCAAACTTCTTTGATTAAATATGACAGAGTACACGAACTGACAAATTCCCTGTTTTATTTTATGTTTTATAGGCCCTAAAGTAAAGTTTGTTTAATACTGTTTGGTTTTGGCAAACGGCAAAATACACTGTGTTAAGGTTCTTTTAAGTTTGTTTCTCAATTAGCCTGAGCACCGTACATATAATTCGTGTAAATGTACTATGTAGTGTACATGTACATGTATTGTTAATAAGAAGCTAGAGAAAAGGGACCCCATATTCTTCATTTCTAGGGGCCCCGAAGTGTCTTAATCCGCCTCTGGATGTCGTATACAATGACTTTGACAAAGTGTTCGACAAGTGTGACCATGGAATCATAGCACATAAACTGAAATATAGTATGGTAATAACAGAAAAAGTAGAAAAATAGACATATAATTTCTTTACTGAGCGGAAACAAGTTACAGTCCAAGGAATATCTTCATCAGAGTTAGAGGTCTGTAGCTCAATACTACAAGGAACGGTATGAGCTCCATTACTATTCATAATCATGCTAATTGATATAGATGAAGAAGTTACCAATGATAACACAGTAACATCCTTTGCTGATGACACCAAAATTAGTAGAAAAACAAGAAACCCCGATGATATAGACTCTCTACAAATATATATGAACAGAATCTATAATTGGTCAGAAGGCAACAATATGAAATTACACACCAAGAAATTTCAACTACTAAGATACGGAAGAAAGGAGGAACTAAAATCCATGAAATACTACACACCAAATGGACAGAAAATTTAGAGAAAGATTTTAGGAGTTATAATGAACGATGACGTGAAATTTGAAACACAAAATAAGATAGCAGTCAACAGAGCAAAAAAGAATAACTGGACAGATACTGAGACCCAAAGGTGGGCAGGACCGAGTTCCAGGAACTCGGTCCTTTTTAAGGACCGTGAGCGGGAAAGTCGGTCCTTTTCTCAGTGAGGACCGAAATGAGGAGCGACGGTCCATTTTTAAGCAATTCTGGACGGTCCGGTCCGGACGGTCTTTTTTAGTGGTTTTAGTGTGTTTAGTGATTATTTGAATTTCTAAAGAAGATGGATCGTTTCCTCCAGAAGACTCAGAAAGAGACTGAGACTGAACTGAAACTTGTTTCAACACCTGGCACCATCCAGTGCCGCCGTGGAGAGGCTCTTCTCTTTGGGGAAGGACGTCCTCAAGCCGAAAAGGTCAGGGCTCAGTGACAGCCATTTTGAAATGCTAGTCTTCTTGAAGGGAAACTCAAGCATTTAACTTAATAACTTTTTTTCATCATTTATGTATTGTATTAATTAATTATAATTTACGTTAATAAAATTAAAGATTTCCGGTGTCTTTAATTTCATTTTTCATTTTAATAAAATTTTTCACTTATATTATATATAAGGACCGAGGACCGAGTCGTTCCTAGGTCCTATCTTCAGAAAGGACCGGGACCGTCGGTTCAGTTTGAGGCAAGGACCGGGACCGGGACCGTCGGTCCTTTTTGAGGCCCGGGTGCCCACCTTTGCTGAGACCCTTTAAGAGAAGGGACAGGCATATAATGATTCCTCTGTTGAAAACAACAATCATACTCGTATGGGGATAAGAAAGCATTAGTCAACTAGAAGGGAGTCAGAGAAGCTTCACAGCGAAGATCAGCGACGACAATGATATCTAAATTACTGGGAAAGGTTCGTGAATTAAATTTATATTCGCTGGAAACAAGAAAAGAGAGGTACACTATAATGTACACATTGAAAATAAGAGAGCAAAAAAGAATCTAGCTCCTAATTCCACTTTGAACCTTATAACCTCTCAAACAACAGTAGAAAGTTGGAAAGGAAGTATGTGTTGTGTCCCCAAACTAAAGGCTAAACAGGGAACATCCTCAACTCTTAGCTTTGTTTTGAGAGGGTCAAAACTGTTCAACCAACTACCCAAGGAAATCCGGAACACGAGTGTGTAGTGGTGGAGATCTTCAAAAGAAGACTAGAAGCCTTGCTGAGAACAATACCAGATGAACCGGGAGTGAATTGAAGAGGGCAAGAAACCAACTCTCTATTTAACATGTCAACTAGAGAGGAGGGACAATAAGCCTGACTTCCATGAAATAAGGAATCATCGCACGGAACACCTGAAAGGTTGAAAGGTATGTATATGGAAAATAAAATTAAAATAAAAGTACTTTAAATGGTATTCGATGTGCTCTGATTATATACAGAGTGGTCAGAAAATAGCTTCACAACTTTAAGAACATGTATTTCAGAAACGAACGAGTACCAAAACAAATTAAATCTTAATTTAAGATTACAGACGTGTACTCTTGTGTTAATATAACATTTCTATACAATCACAAAAATCTAGAAGTGCATGATATACTCAATCCAACGCCCTCTCTACCCTGGCACCTACTGCAATCTGGTAAGGAAGTTGTCCACCACAGCTATGATTGTGTCTTGCTGGATTCGTCTCACTTCTCGCCGAATGTTAGCTTTGAGAGTGTCTAGAGTCCTGGGTTTTGGGTTTTTGTACACCTCATTCTTAGGATAACTCCAGAGGAAGAAGTTGAACGAGTTCAGGTCGCGGCTGTGTGATGGCCATTCTCGCTCCGTGCGTCGCAATAGGATCCTGTCCTGCAGCTTCTCTCTCAGCCAGTCCAGCTCCACGTTGGCTGGGTGAGGAGGAGCACCATCATGCATGAACCAGAGATCGTTTTGCTGATATCATTACGTCTCTCAATTGCTGGCAAGTACTTCCTTCCTTTAGTGATAATATAGGATATATAATATATACTCGTAATAACGAGCCAAACTGAGATCTATATGCTTATTTAGGCTAGCAACAGTATAGGCTTATTTAGGCTACTCGTAGCTGTCACATATCGTACGAGGAGTGAGTAATTTAGGGTGGATCGATTTTACATTTTTCGATTTCCATATTCTAATAGAGACAAAAACTTGCGCATGCATGAGAAAATAGCCTCTGCAAAATCTTAGCTTAATAGGTAATCATCTTCTGCCCCCGGCAGAGCGATGAAAATCATATTTTAGTAGTCAAAAACGTATTTTTCTTATCATTTTTAAAATATTTCAATATGCATCAAAATTATTCCTAATAACTATAAAGTCGATGCAAAAGACCTCATATGATCGTTTTTCCAAGCGCGTTGTCCTACGTTAATATCTTTTGCCCCCGGCAACAACGTCAAATGTTGAAAAAATAGGTAATTTATATACATATTTTCAGATCGGCTCTTTGTCTTAAATAATGCATTTATATATTTCCCATAGCATTTATATCGTTGCTTAGGCATGAAATAACACACACGCAAAATTTTATGACTCTAGGCTAGGGTTTAAAGGTCATCTCTGGTGAGTGCTGCCAGCAGCAGCTGCCACTGACGCGCCAGTACGCACTGCGCACTGCGCAGTTCCCTCAGTTGCCTTTTGACAGCGTCGAAGGCAGGTGTGTATTTTGCAGCTGGCTCCTCGAGTCCTCAGTGTGTGTGTGTGTGTGTGTGTGTGGCTCCTCACTCAGATTCCTCAGTGTGCTCAATCTCTCTGCTCATATCCTTGTTTGTTTTTCTCATAACTCTGTTTTTTTCGATTTTATTGCGTAACAGAACAATACATTATTCTTTAATCTTTACAGGATGGCTACCGCTACAACTAGAAGATCGGTTACGTGTCCAATATTTGGTGCTGGGAAAGATTTGAATTTGCGATGTTTTCCCACATGTGAAGATGTGATGCAATACTACCATCATGTGAGAACTGAGTTGAGATCATCAAAGAAGGAACCTCCATTCAAAGACATCGCCGCTGTGGTCACGGAGAGACTGGAATACTTGTGGAAATTAGCTTCCATTCCAACAGTTTCGACAGCACGGATAAATCAAATGTTGAAAAGTTATCGTGATAAAATGGCTAACATCATCAAATTACTGAACGCGAAAAAGAAGAACGAATCGTTACAGAAAAATCTTGAGGCCTTCAAGAAATCAACTAAGACCGCCTTATTTGACATATCGGCTTGTAAATGCCCTGATTTGACAAAATTCAGCTGCCCTCGTGAACGACGAGTACCACTGAAAGAGCAACAGTTTTTACTCGACCAAAGAAGTGATCGCAAAATGGCAATAGGAACTTTGGATGTTGAAACAACAAATAAAAACGAGATGACTCTTGCAAGAAGATTGGCGATATTGAAACAAGAAGGAATAGCAGAACATCAAGAGCCGTCGACTAGTAAACGACAAGAAACTTCTCAAGAACAACCTTCTTCGTCAGCCTCTAGTGAAACCGAGGATACATCTATAGAATCATCGTCATCGTATGAACTAACACCGAGAGATAAACATGACATGAAGGAAAAAACACGAATGAAACTCCAGGTACTTGCTGAAGCTTGTGATCGTACGGGCGTCTCAGACAGAGCTGCTTCATTTATTGCTTCTTCGTTGTTAGAGGATGTTGGCTGGATACGAGAAGATGATGTCAGTTCAGTGATTGATCGAAATAAGATAAGAAGAGCCAGAAAAAGAGTTCGTTCTGAGCATCAGCAAGATGACAAGATCACGCTACCATTACAGGGCATTTTCTTTGACGGACGTAAAGATAAAACAATGACACAAGAAGAAATAGACAATGTGAAGCATAGAAGGACTGTGGTAGAAGAGCATATAGTTTTAGTTCAAGAACCAGAATCCCAGTACATGGGGCATTTCACTCCTGCATCAGGTTCTGCCACTGCAATAACATCAGGTATCATCAACTTTCTAGAGACTAACAATATTAGCACGGACGACATTGTGGCTATCGGCTGTGATGGTACCGCAGTGAACACGGGTCGAAAGGGTGGAGCCATTCGTATGATTGAAATGAAACTACAAAGGCCAGTTCAGTGGATCATATGCCTATTACACGGTAATGAATTATCACTGCGACACCTCATTCAAGACTTGGACGGCAAAACAACTGGGCCAATGGGCTTTACTGGACCAGTTGGAAAACAACTGAACGACTGCGAAAAACTTCCAATTACAGAATTCGATGCCATTCCATCTCCCGACATTGACATAGATGATGCCGAGTTGAGCACTGACCAAAAATATTTGTTAGGCATCTACAGAGCAGTGTCGAGCGGTAGCTGCTCTTCAGCTCTCGCGGCTCGAAATCCAGGTAAGATGGCGCATTCCAGGTGGCTGACAACAGCAAATAGATTTCTGCGCCTCTATGTTTCAACCAGTGAACCCTCCAGCACCTTCAACGAAATTGTGCGATTCATTATGACAGTTTACGCACCAATTTGGTTTAAGATAAAGAAAAACTCCAGTTTCACTGAGGGCGCAAAACATTTTTTCGAAATGATGCGTCTCTCTCAGACCATGCCTCAAAGATCTAAGACAATCGCCAACAAAGTCCTCCGTAGAAATTCTTTCTTTGCTCACCCAGAAAATATTTTGATCTCCATGCTACATGCCGATGAGCAACACATAAGAGAATTGGGATGGAGAAGAATATTAAAAGCACGATCAAAACAATCACCAGCGGGGGAAATTCGAGCCTTCGCCATGCCTGAGCTGCTCTACGATAGTCAAAACTATTACGAAATGATCAACTGGCAAACGGCTGAGGTGACCGAACCCCCCGTTACAAAAACAATACCTGATACCCGAATAAAAGAGTTTGTTGAGACGGGAGACCAGCCTGATGGACTGATCCCACTATTCTCTTGTCATACTCAAGCGGTCGAGAGACTCATCAAATTAGTAACCGAAGCCTCTGCCAGTGTAAGTGGAATAGAAGAGAGGGACGGATTCATCCGCTCCCGTCTTCACTCCCGAACAAAAATTCCACGATTTGATTCTAAGAAAGATTACCGTATGTAAATCGACATGCAGCCAAAGGAAGGGTGGTTGGGGCTGGATAGGGTGGAACTCGAAGGTACAGCCACCTCCTCGTGGTGAGTTCTGGGTTGCTAATTTTATAAAATTAGCAAGCGAGGAGCTGTACTTAGTACTTATCGTACTTATAACATCGCATTAACGTAATTATAATCCACATTTAGACTTTTCTCGGGGACAGAAGATATTACTCTAGAGTCATAAAATTTTGCGTGTGTGTTATTTCATGCCTAAGCAACGATATAAATGCTATGGGAAATATATAAATGCATTATTTAAGACAAAGCCGATCTGAAAATATGTATATAAATTACCTATTTTTTCAACATTTGACGTTGTTGCCGGGTGCAAAAGATATTAACGTAGGACAACGCGCTTGGAAAAACGATCATATGAGGTCTTTTTCATCGACTTTATAGTTATTAGGAATAATTTTGATGCATATTGAAATATTTTAAAAATTATAAGAAAAATAAGTTTTTGACTACTAAAATATGATTTTCATCGCTCTGCCGGGGGCAGAAGATGATTACCTATTAAACTAAGATTTTGCAGAGGCTATTTTCTCATGCATGCGCAAGTTTTTGTCTCTATTAGAATATGGAAATCGAAAAATATGTAAAATCGATCCACCCTAGACTGAGTATGGCTGCGCCGCTTTCAATTTGTACTCTGGAAGAACAGAGATCCGTGGTTCGTTTTTTGTGGGCAGAAGGTGTGAAAGGAGCTAAAATTCAAACGCGTTTATGTGCTCAGTATGGGAATAATGCGTTACCACGGCGAAGTGTGTACGAGTGGATTAAAATGTTCAAAGAAGGTCGGACATGTGTGACAGATGCTCAGCGCTCAGGACGACCGTCAACATCAACCAGTGATGACAAGCAGGAAGAAAGCAGAGCCATGATTTTCGATGACAGAAGATTACCAATAAAAGAAATTGCATCTTCATTAGCCATCAGTCAAGGGTCAGCCTATTTGATAGTTCATGACATTCTTGGCTTTCACAAGGTTTGTGCAAGATGGGTGCCCAAACAGTTGACAGAAGAGCACAAGCGTAATTGTATGGACGTCTGCTCTCGTCTTTTCGTGCGGTATCATAATGAAGGTGGAAACTTTTTGAAGCGCATTATCACTGGAGATGAAACCTGGATCCATCACTATGAACCAGAAAGCAAACGACAGCAGGTAAAGTTATGCTAACACTGTTTTGGGATACACGAGGCCCTATATTTGAACATTATCTAGAGCGTGGAACTACAGTAACAAATGCATCGTATTCTGACATGCTTCGGAATGAGTTAAAGCAAGCAATTCGCACAAAACGGAGAGAGAGATTGTCGGAAGGTGTTATTCTGTTACGCGACAATGCGCGCCCTCATACCGCTGCACACTCTAGAAAATGCCTTAAAAAACTTAAATTTGAAGTTCTCTACCATCCAGCCTACAGTCCAGACCTGGCAAGTTCGGATTTTTACCTGTTTGGACCACTAAAAGACGCTTTGAGAGGTCAGCGATTCCAAAGCGATGACCTGAAGGAGGCGGTACATGACTGGCTACACACACAGCCAAAAACATTTTGTGATAGCATTAGGAAGCTTGTAGATCGCTGGACTAAGTGTATTGAGAAACAGGGAGACTATGTTGAGAAGTGATGTATTTATAATCTATCAGATGTGAAAATAAAATTGTGAAAAAAAAAAGTGCGGATACTTATTGAATTACCCTCGTACAAACATATGCCCGAAATAGCTTTGTTTCCAGTTACAGCCCGTTATGTGTTCCTCCGCCTCACCTTTGAAGGTGCTCAAAATGTCCGCCTTGCGCTTGAATACACGCCTGAACACGCCTCGGATTTTCTGGCATCCTTGTTCTACACTTTGGCGAAGCATTTCACCGTTATCAATGGATGTCACTTAAACGATGGATTTCAGATGACCTCACAGGTCACCACATATGACGTCGGACACCAAGAGGAACTTCATCTAGTAAATCGCTTAAATCATTCCTTAAAAAATTGGGATAGGATTCTCCTGTTAATCTTCCAGGCAAAACAAAAGGACCGATTAAGTTGTCGGCAATAAGTCCTGCCCATACATTGATACTAAATTGTTGTTGGTGCCTTGACTGGATGATGGCATGCGGATTCTCTTCGGCCCAGTGATGAGTGTTCTGAAAATTGATCACGCCATTTCTTGTGAAGGCAGCCTCATCAGAAAACAACACGGAGGATAGAAAAAGAGGATCGCGAGCCCACTGTTGAAGGAACCAAATACAAAAAGCCTCTCGTGGTGAGAAATCAGCTTCAGTAAGGTCTTGTACTCTCTGAATGTGATATGGGTAAAGCTGTTGTTCCTGTAAAATTCTCCACACAGTTGTGTATTCAGGACCTGCTCCTCCAACTCAACAGTTCTGGCGCTGATTGGTCTACCACCATCTGAAACTCGCTTGTTGAATGATTCTGTATCACCAAGACGCTCGTCTATTCTCTGAAAGGTCTTATCTGGCAGACGGCTGTTCGGAAACCTTTCCGCATACAGACGTCTTGCACTCGGCAAATCCATACATGAGATGCATGTCTGCCATTTCTCTGTTTGAATAAGCCTCCATTCTCACTTCAAATGCACACTATCATTGAATAGCACAAAAACTTTTAAGGTTTTTTTTCACTGGACTGCACTTATTCACGGTAAGAAGTTACGAATACGAACAGTGAAACACCACAATGCACCTCTGACTGACTGATGGCTCTACACTCAGCGATATTGAAACATGTCATAGAGTGTACGAAACATTACAATAGGCAAGGCCATACATGAAATAAGTCTCGTACACAATCACAAACATTGTCGGCAAGCAGTGTTTGTAAACAGTTTGCGGAAAGAATTGCTGGAACACAAAAAGGACTGTAACTTGGAAACAAAGCGATTTCGGACATATGTTTATATAAACTTTTTTCATTGTTCTCAGGTCCTGAATCCATCCTGAAAGTGCGTCCCACATGTTATGAAACTCCCTGTATATATATATATATACACACACACACACACACACACACACACATACATATATATATATATATATATATATATATATATATATATATATATATATATATATATATAATGTGTGAATAGAAAAGTAAAAACACCTTATAATTGAATACCGGTGTAGAGCGATAAAATTCGCAACAAATGGCTGAAGAACACTTCCAAGTTGAGGGTCTGCTTTCTCTCTTTCCTTATTCATGAGGCTTCGTTTTTATATCTAAACAGGCTTCAAATCTTACACTTGAAGAGTGCTTTCCTGCTACGATGTATGACGATTCCTTTCCTGAAAGTGTCGCAAATATCACGTACGTTCTTTACTTAATCCTAGTCGATTTCGTCAAGAAGTTTGCCTTCATTTAGGACCATTCTACTTCCCTGAAGCAATTCAAAAATTATTATGAATACAGAGTGCGCTAAAATGACGGTTGAAATGAAAATGTTAAAATTTTGAATGTTTTATTAGTTTGTTTAATTTGTTGCGTTTCCATGACATTATTGTTTTTTTACTATTATTATTATGAACACAATTATTTTTTGTTGTTATTTATGTTCTTTTCACGCCATTCAAGTTGAAGTTGACAACCGTGCTTGAAAGAATAAGGTAAGATAATGCTGTACCAATTGAAACACACCCATTTCACCTTAACATACGATGAACATAACTTGTAATTATTATTATTATTATTATTATATAGAGTATACTGTACAGTATATATGTAAAAATGAACAATGAATAATTCCTGTATTCATATATTCTTATATTCATTCATATAATTCTTATATAATTCGTATTTTTATATAATTCGTATATTTATATAATCCTTGTATTTAGACAATCCTTAGTGCCTCGATGGTGTAGTGGTTAGCGTCGCTGACTACGAATCCATCGGCCCCGGTTCGAGACCCGACGGCAGCCGGCGCGCAGCAAAATCCAGCTGTTCATCCTTCTCCATAATAAAGAAAGTGGTTGGTAGATAAATGGGTACCCTAGGTGGCCTAGTGGTTAAGACGCTGGGGTGCTGATGGGGCGTGGTTCGGATTCCACGTTAAACTGTAGGTCTAAGGTGGAGTGAAAAACTTGACCTTCGTCAGAATGAACAATTCGGGCGGAAGCTAACCAAAGGTTATATTTATATAATTCTTATATTCTTATATATATTTATATTCTTGTATTAATTTTTACATATAGAGTCCAAATTCGCATATCGTTGACGAAGTTCGGATAAAAAAATTTATTTGCTTTCTATTTTATTTCTGCTGAATAATTGGTGAATTATTTCTTTTTAAATTACTTAATCATTTTTTTTTAGATTTAGCCTAATGTAATCTTGTTCACTTCTGCAATGTTCGTTTTCTGTATACATTCTCTCTTCGTTGCAAAAGATGATGTCTTGCTTAACGTTTAATTTTAAATCTTAATCATTTAATTTTTGCTCAAATGCATGTTTATTTGTAATTCATAATAAAATGCATATTTCAGTTTCCATTCTTAGTTAACTCGGCAGATCATGATAACATCAAATCTGTCAATATGCAGTTTAAAACAAAAATATGGCTTTATCTTCAAATATCTTGCTTATCAGTCTAGACATTGCTACAGCTGAAATATTTACCTTGTCTTTAAATATTTTGCAAAGTAAATCAGCCTATTGAGAATTAAAAACAAAAACAGCTCAGCATTAAATAATAATGATGTTATTAAAAATTTCAGTATATAAGCCCATAAAATTTCTCCAATGTTCATTCTGATTGTCTGATCTAACTTAGAGGCTGAGCATTACCTGTAACATTTTAGCAGTAAACTACAGTAAGAGAATATCTTTGTCTTCTCCTTCGAGCCTTGCTCTCTTCAGAGAACTTAGTCTTAAATAGAGAAAAATAATTTTCCGATACGTTACAAGAAGAATCGGAGAACCTTCAGAGAATTTAGTAAGCTCCACAGAATCCTCCGATCTACTACAAGAAGAAATCGGAGAGTAGTATAAGAGAAACTTCTTCGATTCCCTATACGGTACCAGATACTCCAGAGTAACAAATCCGTTGCTGCCACCTAACCAGAACCCCCATCGACTTCGAACCGCCCAAGGCCGTAGACGGAGAGGTTAACAACTGGCGACCTCTGCAACCAGGATTCTTCCAGTCTTCTAGACCCTGGAACTACTGTAGAACCAACATTCAACTGACCGGCGTATCACGACTTACAGTTCTTCACATCCATCATTTGACCGGTGTGTCACGACTCCAAGTTCTCCACGCCCATTCTTTGTCCAGGAACAAGTGGCCAGCAAGACACGTCTTCAAGGATTTTTCCGTAGGAATCTTGTTAAGTACAGATCCTGTATCCAAAATTAATTACTAAACATTTGAGAAGTCAGTATAATTAACAGTTAATAAACGTATCAAGCCAGAATTAACAAAAAAACACAGTGAACATTCCATATCACAGTGATACATTTCCTTTTGTTGAAACCGAGTTATTTCTACTATTATAGTTAACATGAAATAATTTTATTTAATGTACCAATCATAATATTACCGTACATTCACGTACATTTGAGTGAAATTTTGTTTACATTTTTTATTATTTTATTTACAATTTTTTCAAATTTTTTCCTAGTTAGGCAAATTGTTGTGCATTTATTTGTGTATTTATTAGATAGAGTAGTTAGGAAAGCCACTCAAGTGATCATTCCATAGATTAAGATGGGTTAAGCAGACAAAATTAGAATACATTAGCAGTACCTTCACAATGAGCGATTCAGACGGTGCGCTTTCTAACACTGAAAATTCCCCTACACCCATTTTTCCACCTATCTACCGCCCTTCAAACATATTTCCAAACACGCAAACTTCAGATCAAGCAGAAGCCAACATGTCTCAAACCGCTTCCTCAGCATACATTAACTTAGGTAGACTTGTAAACCTTCCCCATACTGTCCTAATTTTTAAGGGAACCATAGATAATAACTTCGTTGAACCGCGCGTAAGACCTTGGATTAAGTCTCTAGAACAGCATTTCTTAAGCGAAAACATTACAGATGATGACATAAAGATTGGGAAGCTAAGAGGTTTATTGACCCGAAAGAGGGGAATGCCCACGATACAGTTACATACGTCCCATCCATTCGCGAAGCTACAACTTGAGACAATTTTAAAAAACACTTATTAGAATTTTTCAAAGTAATAACACTCGCACAACCTTTGGCCACGTGAGAAGCTGTCTTCCAAGCTAAATGGAAGAAAGAAGAACATGAAGATTTAAATAATTTTATTACACGAACACACAAACTCATAGGAGAAGCCCTCCGAGCCGCAGAAAATGCATGCGACATTATATTCACTTCAAAGCAAAGAAACCTAATAGTAGCAGCACCCATTTACCAAAACCTACCCGTAGCACCTAAAAAGATATTTCAAGAGTGTCTAAATATTGACAAACCATTAAGAGTAGCCATAAATAAAACAAGGGACCATTACCCAGACTTAGCGAGCCAGAACTATCGGAAGGGTAGAGAGACCCCCATTCATTACATTCAGCAGCAGCAGCAGCAATAACAACAACAACAACAACAACATCCTCATAAATCTAGGCCGATACAGGGAACACCACCTCAGAAACAAGCTCCACAAACCCAGAATGCACGCCCTCCTCCTCAGTGTTTTAATTGCGATAGTTTTGGGCACATGATGAGTCAGTACAATTATGCCCCTTATTGCTTCCACTGTCATGAACATGGTCATCGCAGTGGCGACCGACAAAAATGTGCCGACAAAGCCCCTGTAAGTTTCAGGCCCCACTTCCAGAGATCAAATCACCAACGTTCCCAAAAGCCCTCCAATTCTCAGAAACCAGTTAGTTCCCAGCCTCAACAGAACCACCCACCAAACAGATCACGACCACAAGGTCAACCACACTATTGCCCGATGTCCAGACCCCAAAATAATCAGCAAGATCAGATGGTTCGGTACGTAAAAGTACCTGTTGAAGAATCAGTTTCTCCAGAGTACATTTTTCAAGAAGACCCTCCAGTGTATGGTGATCCCGTAGCATATGACTCAGGTTCTCCCATAGAAGTCAGTTCAAGTTCTTTTTTAGATCCCACTTTGGAGGCAGCAGTTCAGCCTCCTCCATCCTAAATACCAGTAATAAACCACATATACACATGAACTACCCATCAGGATAATAGGTGCAAACCTACTACATTTAATAATAAATTGCAGCACAGATAACCAAGATTTAACCGCTCTCCTAGATACAGAAGCACATGCGACATTAATTAAGAAACAATGTGCCGATGAGTTACTAGAGAGTACAGATTATAAATATGAAATTAAGGCACCTTCCTACCAACTTAGAGGAGTTACAGGCACACCCATACCTACATATGGAGAAATTGAAATATATTTAGAAGTTGGTAACGCGGTATATCCCACAAAATGTTGTATTGTGGCCGCAGTTGCCACCATTCAGACAGATATTTTACTAGGTATGGATTTCTTCAACCGGAATCAATGGGAAATTTACCTAGCCGGAAAATTAGTTAAGTGTAGAAATAGGACACACCCTCTCCATGAGAATAATAGACAGGTGCCGCTAGTTCAGCCTAATGCTAACATAATCAGTGTAGTTCGGATTTCCGAAAGAAATAGGAAACCCACTCCAGTTTATAGCAGTTCAAGTCAGTCGGTTGCATCCAAAGGGGAAACCGCTCCAGAAATCAGCCCCCAGAGTAATCAGTTCCAGTTGTTGAATCCAGTAGGATCAACACAGTCAGTTTCCGTTCAGCCAGTTTCCGTTCAGCCAGTTTCCGTTCAGCCAGTTTCCGTTCAGTCAGTTTCCTTTCAGTCAGTTTCCGTTCAGTCAGTTTCAGTTCAGCCAGTTTCAGTTAACTCAGCAATTGAGATTCGAAATCCAACTGAAACGACTTTTCAGTCAATAAGGCAAATTTTAATCACCGAACCAGAGTCAGATTCACAATTTTTCATATGCCCTACAGAGCATATAACAGTAGCACCTTATGAGAAGATTTGTTTCCTAGCAAGAGTAGTAAACGGTAAAGGAAAACTATTAGAGTCAGATCGTACTCTTATTACATAGAAAAGTAATTTCAAGAGATGTTCTTATTGCCCAAGTTCTTAGTCATAGTCAGAATTCAGCTATCCCTGTTGTTTCTTTAAATAAAGGAAAAAGGGCTATTGAATTAACTTCAAATCAGAGAATAGGAACTGTTTTCACAGTAGAAATAAATTCAGATTTCCCCACCAGTGCTATAAATCATGCTTCCAATTCTTTAGAGTTAAACCCTTCAGCATTAAAAGAAGAATGTAAGAAATGTCTGGAGCACTTCCTTCAGGAGTCATCAGCCTTACAGGATCCCAAACTACTGGAATAACTTCTCGATTTCCTGATAAAAAATAGAGATGTGATTGTCCTAAAAGGAGATCATCTGGGCCGAACTAAATTGGTCCCTTTCGAAATCAAGCTGGAACCCAATTCCAAACCCATCTTCATTCCTCCCAATAGGGTTCCACATTCCCAATTAGTAACTATTGAGGAACACATCAAGGACATGTTGGAGCAAGATGTAATTAAGCCTTCAGCTCGTCCCTGGTCCGCTCCTATGATTTTTGTTTCCAAAAAGGACGGAACATCTCGCCCTTGTATAGATTTTAGACACCTAAACCACATTACCATCCCAGACCGTTTCCCAATTCCAAACATGCAGGAAAGAATTCTGAACGTAGGGACAGCTAACTTCTTTTCATCCCTCGATTTAGCATCCGGTTATTGGCAAATGGAGGTCAGTCCCGAATCTCGGGCATTGACTGCTTTCTTCACTAATCGAGGCCATTACGAATTCCAGGTTTTACCTTTCGGAGTCCGAAATGGGCCTGCTAATTTCCCTAGGTTGATGAATATAGTCCTTTCCGACCTATTAGGTGTCGAAACTCTTGTCTATCTTGACGATATTATCGTTTATAGTTCGGATATAAAAACACTTTCAACGTCTTCAGAATGTGCTATCACGCTTGAGAAAAGCACACCTTAAACTGAAACTTGCAAAGTGCAACTTTTGACAGGAATCCCTGGTATACCTAGGATTTCTACTATCATCCACTGGAATTAAACCTGATCCAGCCAAACTTGAAGCACTGGAAAGGTACCCTGTATCTAAAACCATCGACGACGCTCGTGCATTTATTGGATTTGTCCGATTCTATCGAAATTTTATCCCCCCAATTTTCAAACATTGCTAAACTCATTACCAATTTGTTCCATAAAAATGCTAAATTTAATTGGGAATCTTATCACCAACATGCTTTCGAAACTTTAATCAGTAAACTAACTTGTCATCCCGTCCTCCAATATCCCGATTACACCAAACCCTTTGTCATAGCTACAGATGCTTCCTCCTATGGACTAGGAGCCGTCCTATTACAGGACATAGATGGTGTGGAATTACCCATTGCTTATGCCAGTCAGCCTCTCTCTGGACCTCAACGGAATAATTCCACTACGGACCGAGAGGCCCTAGCGGTATATTGGGCTTTGAAAAAATTTCGAAATATCGTCTATGGCTACGATGTAACCATCAAAATTTACCATAAGCCACTCACGTATCTCTTCAAGGACAAGCTACTTGAAGGACGGTTGAATAGATGAGCTTTGTTGATTCAGGACTTTGCGGCAAATATCCTATACAAACCTGAAAAACTTAAGTTATTCCAGACGGATTGTCGAGACTCAACCCTAGCACCCAAGTGAATAAGATAGAAACTCTTCTGTGTTCGACCACGAATGTCTGCAATACTCCCAACAACAGGACCAACCCACCCAGAACCTTTGGACTCGCCTGGAACAAAAGGAACCATCGAAGGTAAAAGAACAGTACAACCTAAAAGATGGGCTCGTACATTTTAGGAAAGAAAATGGAAACAACCTCGTGGAAATACCAACGGATCTCTTAGATATAGCCATCGGAGTTTGCCACGACTCACCTTTGTATGGCCACATCGGGCCGGATCGCACCATCAAGAGTCTTTTGGAGCGATACCATTTTCCCAAAATGAACAAAAAGGTACATGAATATATCGCTGAATGCCCGTATTGTTTAAAACATAAAGCAACGTACCGTCCACAGCTTCCATGCATAAATATCCAGTATGCCAACGGCCTGGCAAAGAACTGGAATGGACATACTGGGACCATTCCTCAAAACATCAAAGGGAAACCAGTGCATCATTGTGTTTACGAACCACTTCTCGCATTACAGCGAAGTAGTTGCCATTCCAAACCAGACGTCGGAAACTGTGGCAAGAGCCCTAGTGTAGTGGAACGCGTCATCCAAAACCAAACTACTACTTCCATCCTAATTTCGGATAACGCCCTTAGTTTCACTTACAAACTGTTCGAGTTACTCTGTAATATGTGTAAAATTAAAAACACACACATTGTGGCATACCATCTGCAGGCAAACGTCTTAGTGGAAAGGCACAAGTGGAAGATCTTAGAAGCCCTCCGCCACGTTGTCGATGCATCCTCCCGTAAATGGGATGATTCCCTCCCCATGGTGCAAACAGCCATCAACAACGGCTATAACGTGTCCATCGGAGACACCCCTCATTTCGTCCTATATCACTACGACAAACGGCTACCTTTCGATTTGCCTGACCAAATCGACCCGGCAGTTCTAACACCTTCCGAGATGGCAGAAGCAAATCAGCAACTAGTTGAACGATCTTTCAAAATTTTTGACATAGTCCGATATGCCCTCGACCAACGAAACAAACAGATGGAGCAAGAGCAACATAGGGCGTCATCCCTGTAAACAGACTATAATCGTCGGTATGCGATGTTACATAAAGAGCATGAAACTGCCAAGTGCTGATCGCAAATTATACCCAAAATGGGATGGCCCATAGAGGATTATGAAAAACCTCAGAAAGAACCGTTACGAAATCCTCGACCTCCGAGATCATTCCAAACTAAAGATCATTCACGCTGATAATTTGAAGATAGCTACCGAACAACACCTTCCCAAGAAACATCTGCCAGTCGTTCGAGCCGCCTATCCTTCGAAAGATCAAGGTATTAACCAGTGATGTAGTTGAGACCACCAAGTCCGAGACTGAGACCGAGACCGAGACCTGATCCTGTGAGGCCAAGATCGAGACCGAGATCAAAGGTTCGAGATCGAGATCTACCTTCCGAGATCGAGACCCTTAAAATTCGAGACCGAGATCGAGACCAAGCTCATGCCCTTTCAATTTGTTTTACACTACTATGGAAATTAGACTATGTTAAGTATATTAATAAACTAATAACTACTTTCTCAGATGTAGTGTTGAATGCAAAAAGTGTAGCCTATAACTTAACAAATGAATATTATATATATACACGTAATTTTTATTTATTTACTTCTTTTATATCTGTTACAGAAGGTTTAATGAACGTACCCACTACCTAGTTTGACTTGTGCATTTATTTAAAGCATGATAGGTGCTCATTACACTAAGGAACATCAGCATGTTCAGAAGATCTGCTGAAGTTCGACTTCTGTGGGGCCTCATTACACTGGCCAACAAAATGAAACTTTTTTTTCTCATCACAAACATGATCACACTTTTCTTAATGCATCTTTCGCGCTGATTCCGAATCTGCTTTTATTTTGTTTCTAGCACGTATAGGTATATAGATACACTGGTTTTGATATTTTTAAGTTTTTGATATTGCTATAAGAAAATTTATGGATGTATAGCTCACACTTAGGAATGCTAAACAACAAATACATCATATACCTTATTCAATGTACTTATAAATAAAGAATATATACATTATTTTATTAAAAGCGCTGTGAGTGTGATTTTCTTTTGTAAATTTCACCTGGATTGTCACGATACAGCATCCAACAATAGTCCGCCATCATGCTTTCATTCCAATATCCTTGGTAGCGCTTCTCCATCATCTGAATATCTTGATGGAAGCGCTCTCCTTGCTCGTCACTCACTGCACCAAGGTTTTCAGGAAAGAAATCTAAGTGGGAATGCAGGAAGTGAATTTTTAACGACATTCGACACTCCATTTCTTTGAAGGCATCAAGGAGGTTCTTGACTCCATCCTTATACGCAGGTGACTTGTTGCTTCCAAGAAAGTTTTCACATATCCATTTGAACGCCAGCCAAGCCTTCAATTCCAGCGGACTTAGGACTTTTTCATATTCAGTGTCATTCAAAACCTCCCTTATTTGTGGCCCAACAAAAATTCCTTCCTTCAATTTTGCTGCAGTAACCTTCGGAAATTTCCTTGAAAGGTATTGGAACCCTTCAGAATTGACTTTACCCATTGCTTTAACAAAATTCTTCATTAAACCAAGTTTAATGTGAAGAGGTGGCAGATAGATCTTTTGGGGATCCACTAAAGGGACAGACTGGACATTGCTTATCCCTGGGACATATGTATACCTAAGTGGCCAGTCACTTTTGGTGTAATGTTCTATAGTGGCGCGACTGTCCCACAGGCAAAGGAAACAACAAAATTTTGTGAATCCTGACTGCATACCCATAAGCATTCCTATAACTTTTAGATCTCCACAAACATTCCATTGATGACTGTCGTATTTGATTGCCTTAAGTAGTATATCCATATTGTCATATGTCTCTTTTAGATGGACGGAATGGGCAATGGGGATGGATGGCATTATATTACCATTATGCAAAAGAACTGCTTTCAGGCTTCTCTGCGACGAATCAATAAAGAGGCGCCACTCAGATGCCACATACGTCTGAGATATGGCTGTAAATAGTCCATTGATGTCATGGCAATAACAGAGAGGACCGTCTACTGAAAAGAATGCTGTTAATTCAAAATTCCGCTTTCGGTAGTAACTAATACGAACATTGTTCTCAAGTAAATTGTTCTCCTTTAGTCTTGAGGCGAGAAGCTCTGATTTCTCTTTAGACAGCAATAAGTCTCTAACAAGATCATTCAACTGTCCTTGGGTTAACTTTTTAGGCTCTAAATGTCTACCTTCAAAAGTGTACTCTGGTTCTGTAGATGGTCCGGAAACGCCAGTTGCACCTTCATCACTTTCCATGTCATCTATGATAGAATCTAGCCTATCACTTGGGAGAATTGGAATGGGCAATGTTTCATCATGTTTTACTGGTCTACGTGCTGAATCCAAGTTTGGATATACAATCTGGTGTTTGTTCTTGGCAGAAAACCCCATTAAGTTCACACTACAAAAATAACAGTCTTCATGATGATCTCTCGGCTCCCTCCATATCATGGGTATGGCAAATAGCATTGAAGCTTTCTTTTTGTTAAGCCAATCACGTAATCCATTTGAACAGCCAGAACAGATTTGATGTGGCGCCCATGGTTTATCTTGGTCACCTAGATGGCAACCAAAGTATAGCTTGTAGTGATGTAGGTCACATCCGCATCCGCATCCGCATCCGCGGAACATCCGCACATTTTCTCGCATCCGCATCCGCACTTTGGACTGCGGATGTCGTGCGGATGTGGACTGTTGAGATAAAATGTCATTAATAAGCGGAAATTATCAAATTCTACTATATTAATAGAACTAGTTCATTGTGCGCAAAAGTGATGCAAGCGACAAGACGAGAGGCTGTTCTTGTATGAAGTTACTCTCTTGCAACCTACTTAGATCCACGTTACAAAGCTAAGTTATTTTCACCTAGTACATTAGAACGAGTTAAATCATCACTTGGCAAAGCAGTTGAAGAGTTTCAATCTCTTGAATCTGTCGCTTCGCCACCCACCAAAAGAATAAAAGTTTCAGTGACAGAACCAACACCTTCAACAAGCAAATCTATCACAGAATCTGTCTCTCAGTTTCTTGAGTCAAGCAGGAATGACGAGACCTACGCGATGTCAAAAGATGTAGTAAAAATGATCGAGAGCTATCACCAAGAAAAACGCCTGGCTGCATGTGACAATCCTATTAGTTGGTGGAAAAATACGCAGAATATCTATCCATACTTGAGTAAACTTGCAAGGAAACATTTAGCCTGTCCTCCAACAAACGTACCAAGCGAGAGATTATTTAGCAGTGTTGGATTAATATATGATGAAAAGAGAAACAGACTGGCAGCAGAAAAGGCAGAAAAATTAATGTTCCTTAAGCATAACCTTCCTATAATTAAGTTTGAACATTAAACGATGAACATCTTAGTTTACTTTATTTTAATTACTCATTTATAAATATGCCTAATAAAACTTTAAACTTAATATAAATAGTTATCAAGCTAATTAAAGATCTCTTTCTATAAGGGTGGAGGTTGGGGAAAGAGGTCGGTGGGGTGCATTTGAGTTGGGTTCACGTCCCGCATCCTGGTAACACAATTATGGTTTCTAATTGTGGCTGAAACTCAACAAAATATAACGAATTTATTTGCAGACGAATTCACTAGTTGATTTCTATATTAGTTAGATGCTTGATATTATTTTATATGTTCAGAGAAAAGTACAGCAATTATTGTACAATTAATCAATTATACTACATTATAGCTACAGCTCTCTCTATATAATAACTTATTATATACGTTAAACACAACAAATCTCGAATATATCCTAAAAAAATAACGAAAATGTAGACATCCGCATCCGCATCCGCAGATGTTGAAATCAAACATCCTCATCCGCATCCGCATCCGCGGATGTCAAAAAAATGACATCCGCTACATCACTAATAGCTTGTATATTTTCTTAATGTCGGTTGTAATACTTCGTTGCTGTGTTTTAGTTGTCAACTGGCCGCATACGAAACAGAACTTGTCGGGGTCATTCTTACATTGTCGAGGCATGTTGACTGACCTGAGCAAACTATAAATTAAAAAAAAATGTACAACTTGACACAAGTTCTTGGACTGGACTGATCTTTTGACACACAAAGCACGGCGTTGTTGCCTGAATCACAATGCTGCTAGACGTAAAAGCTCACACCTGAAATACATAAGATGTATAATTAAGATAATTGAAATAAATAAGATGAATAAACTAAAAAAACACAATAAAATAAACACAATCAAATGTTTAAATATTAGTATTTTGCCTATTTAAAATGGTTAAATCTGTGTAGTTATATATATGCCTTCATCTTGAAAACTATACGTGCTAGAAAAAATCTGAATGCAGTTTTGGAATCAGCGTGAAAAATGCTACCCAGCCACCACAAATTTTACTCTGATGAAAAATCTTTGTTGACCAGTGTTATTATGCCTCCATGGCTAAATACACGCTCAATTGGAGCACTAGAGGCAGGCACTGTTAAAACAGTCATGGCAACAGGGCCGGATTAACCATTAAGCAAAATAAGCCCGTGCTTAGGGCATCAAGGGAAGGGGGGCACCACAGAAATTTTCCATTGTCGGATTTACCATGGATTTATTATACTATTATAATCGCGGCTTATAGCCTATAAGCTGTTGAAAACTGAATTATATATATTCATATATAGTATTTATTTTTTTTCATTGTTTGAATTTGTAGTGAACAACAACCCTTTTGAGAGAATAAATATATTTCGTTGTAATCACACACTTTACGCTTTGCGTTATTATTTTGTTTATATCAAATCTTTGAGCGCCATATTAAAAATACATATAGATTAAATATTTTCGTGTGCTATAGTAAATGTAAAAACAAGATTCAGTCATGCTGAACTTTATAAAATAATTGTAGACGACAATATTGAGTGTGCCTTCCCAAATGTAGAAATTGCCTTTCGTATATTTTTAACATTAATGGTCACAAATTGCTCAGCTGAGCGTTCATTTTCTCAGTTGAAGTATATTGAAAATACCAACAGAACAACTATGCAACAAGGCAGGCTGGATGCCTTATCTCTACTAAGTATAGAAGCAGATGTGTTACGTAAGATTAGTTTTGAGGATCTGATCAAAGACTTTGCAATTAAAAAAAGTAGGAGAAAACTTTTCAAATATAAATGAAGTGGAAGTATACAAAAATAAACATTATTTTCCATCTTACTGTAAGTTTTGTTTCATTTCAAAAAATAAAATTTTATTTTATGGTTTATTTTTGTTTATATTTTGAATTACATATATATGGGGCACCAAAATCTTTTAAGTGCTTAGGGCCTCTATAGGTCTTAATCCGGCCCTGCATGGCAATATTGGCCAGTGATGGGAAGTTGTCCCTTTTCTGGTGCCAAAACTTTATTGGAGAGCAGTTGTCTAAAATATGAGATTCATCGATCTCTAAGAGGTACCGCCGCAACTGTTCCCTGCGGTTCAAAATCTTCCCAGTTTCAACGTTCTTCTGCTTGGACCGATAGCTTTGATATTTTGCCATTAGTCTCGGAACTTTGGTTTGACTCTGTTTTATTTCGTCATCGCTGCTGTGAGAATGAGCGCTGTCTCTCTGTATCTGCTCATTCTCCGTGCTTGAGTTTCCTGTATGGCATTTTTCCAACACCATTTCTATGAAAAATAAATTGACATATCGGTACTCTAAACAGAGGTATGGCAATTAGCATAAGGTCTAAATAATATATATATATATATATATATATATATATATATATATATATATATATATATATATATATAATATGACATTAATTCAACATCCACTCAGCCCAAAGAGATCTATAATGAATTTTAATGATAAAAATATACCGGTATAATGAATTCTGTGATAATTTAAAAAATGTATAATGAAATTATAACATACCTTTTATTTCCTCTTTAAGTTCTACTTTAATATCTTTATCAGCTCGTACTTCAATGTCCACCCACTGTAGACCAAACTGTGGGTCAAGTAATGTTGCAATTGGTTAGATGCTATTGGCAAATGGCAAGGGAACTTCATCAGCACCGTCCTTTTCAGCCATCTTGCATGTGACGAATACGGTAATACCCCTTTAAAGCGACGAATAATTCCTTCAGTCAGCTTGTCGATTAACTGATTGCAGTGCCTGGTGGTTATTCTTAATTTCATAAGATGGTTATGGAGGTCCAGTAGAGTAGGAATAACCATGCTGATCGTACAAGTCAAGTCTCCTGAAAACACAGACATAAAAATTATGATACATATATATATATATATATATATATATATATATATATATATATATATATATATATATATATATATATATAGTGTGTGTGTGTGTGTGTGTGCGCGCGCGCGCACGAAGACACTGAGAAACAACATAGCTCATTAAATGAACCTAATCATAACAAGTAAACCATTTGAGTGACTTCTAAAATAGTAAAGATAGTAAATAAGTATGTTAAACAAAACTTTTCACCGAGCTGAAATTTCTTTGCTTCATCCTTTTCTTAGAAATGACCTGTGAAGCTGTGATTTATTGCATAATATTGGTATTTAGTATTTACCTTGGGTTATCAATGTTGCTTCTGCAAATGGAGCCAGTACTGACCATAGTTCAGTCATAAAGCTCCATTTGCTGGAAGTAATTGCTGAAATATTGAAGTTCTTGAACTCTCCATCACAAATGTCGAAGAGCTTCTTAAAATCCAAAGAAGAAAGAGAAGCCAACCGATGATAGATGGAATTCCACCTCGTAGCATTTGCTACTGGAATAGAACGATTGCTCCCAAAGACGTGTTCAAATCTGTGAGAACAAAATGATTTGCGAACATAGCGTAGCTGTCGAGCGATTAAATTGTAAAGCTTATGCTAAATATAGATTATGTTTGGTAGTAGAATGCCATACTTTTCTTTAAAAACGGTGCTTTTATGTAGCAGAGACGAAATTTTTCTGGCCTTGAATATTACTCCTATGCATGTGCCCTTCAATTCCTTCAGTCCATCTCTTATCACATGCTGGAGAGTATGTGCGAAACAGGAAAGTCTCGTTCTTGCATACATGGCCAATAAGTCGCTGACCGTGTCAGCATCTTCTTTGTGCAAATCTTCCCATAGCGATTTGTCATCGAGCTCGTCAGCTGAGTCCAGCTCTTGGTCATGAACTTCATATTCAAAATCTTCAACATTAGCCTTATCAGGGAACTGTACTGTGAAGGCTTTTTTCATATTAGTCGCATTATCGGTAATTACATATTTTACTTTATCCTTGATATGAAAATCTTCTAAAATTTCTTCCAGGACACTGCTTATTTTCTCTCCTGTGTGGGAGCCGGTGAATCTTTTGCACGTTAACAGTGCTGACTTAAGATGCTGGTCAGCTGGATCTAATAATTCAAAGAAACAGCGCATTATCAATCACGCTTCTTATGGACTATGAAAATATCAAAATTTAATAAATATGGTTTTAACTTTTAAGGAGTGATAAATAACAAATTAATTATAAAATAAGGTGTAACCTTACCAATAACATGTGCGGTCACTCCAAGAAAGGATCTCATCCTTCTGTCTGACCATATGTCCATTGTAAGCGGAACAGCTACTTGCAGCTCAAGCATTTTTAACAACTCCTTTTTCCCAGATGCACACAGCTCTGGCAGCTTCAAATTTGTCACAGATGACCTCGCCAGTAGTATAGCCGCAAAAGGTTAGAGTGCAAGAATGTTGCAAGTGATTACGTAATGTTGCAAAGGGGGTGGGGATGTTGCAAAAAAAAGAAAACAAAAAAGAAAAAAAAGAAAAAAAATACCCCAAAGGGCCCTTTGTTGCCAACCGGGGTTGCAAGGGGCATGCAACTTGGAGGCGGAGTTCTCCCCCAAGCTATTCCCCCCAAAGGGCCAGAAAGGAGAGAAAGGAAGAGAGAAAGGAGGAGAGGTGTTCACCTGGCAGGAGCCAAGTGCATATTAAGACTTCAGCCGAGTAGGCGTTGTTTTATAGGCTCCTAATCAGCCAGTTGGCTTAGAAGGCGTAAATGGCTTGAGTTGCCTGATACCACTTTTTAGCGATACCATTGTATACATTATTATATTTCTTAAAAGTTGGTTTAGAATACCGGTAGTAGGTTTAGAAGGCGTAACGTGATATAATTAAGTAAAACAACATTGCATCATTCTGTTTATTATAAATATATAGAAAATAAATATACATTTCAATAATAATTGAGGAATATGCATATAATCATAACAGTACAGGAAATATATACACACAATTATGGGATATATATAAAATAAATATACATTTCAAATAGAAATAAATATACATTTCAATAATAATAGAAATATGCATATAATCATAACAGTACAGGAGAATATCACGCAAAATATATAAATACATTTCAATAATAATAGAAATATGCATATAATCATAACAGTACAGGAGAAATATCAAGCAAAATATATAAATACATTTCACTTTTTTTTCAAAATACTAAACTCGGTCTTAATCGAGTTTACAATTACATCATTATTGCTCTGCATTACGCAGTATATGCGGCTTAATAATATTTCACCGCTTAAAGTATAGGGAAACCTGTATTCGATATGAAGGGCTTTCATATCGTTCAGTACTATTTTTGTTCCCACTTTACAACCGGTTGGTAAGTCATCTTTAAATACGTCTAGAATACAATCAAAAGCACGCACAAAGAGTTCATCGTTAGCTACATTATTAAACACAAGTTTATAAACACGCTTTTCCAATCGAGGGTTTATTTCTACCGACTCGAGCTTTTCAATCGTGAACTCACTCAACATAGCGGCAATTGAAATAATCTTCTAAATCGTTACGACAACTGCGCGTTATATAAAGAAATAGTTCTTCAGGGTGAACGGTGTAGGTGAGCTCAGCCTTGTACCGATCAATTGCTTTGTACCAAAGTTCATGGTATTTCAAAGAGTCTAAACTTTTTAAATAAACGTCCAGCACTAGACCATTCTCACCAGCCCTACACTCGGTAAACCCATCGAGCAGAGCGGTGTAGGCGTATTCAAGTACTGTATCAAAATAAAGCATGTCCGTAACACGCGCGTCTAATATAGGTTTCAGCTTGCGGAATCCGACGATTTCAAACATTCTGTCGAGGATGAAACGGTTTCGCGTAGGAACAAGAGCGTTATTATCAGAAGCATTCTTCCACATCAGCCGTATATCAATGCACGGCCGATCGTTATTTATACACAACGTACATACAACGGCGTATGAGGGTGCGTCACTAATCTGCTCTCTTCTTGTACCTACGTTAGCAGGTATTTTATAACGATCTTCACTCCACTTCTCAACTATCACGAAGATTCTATTCATCTCCTCGACACTTAAATAAACCCGTTTGTTTGTTTGTCTACATTCCGTTTCCAGTACATAGCTAATGGTACCGGAATTACGCCTGAACACGCGCAACGATTTCGTCACGGACACATCGTACGAGGCGTTGAGAATGCTGCTCAAAGGAAGTTCCATCGTATTCGAGGAGCGCACGTCCACTCGGTTCAAGCTCTGAGATAACTATGAGCCGTGTGAGGCACGCAGGTAGGCAGGAACGGTTCGACGGGCGGCTGACTCGATGATACGTGAATGGGCTTGTTCGTATGATCCGCGAGTCGTACCGAATTGTTGTACATATTTGTTTTTCCGGTACAAGAATTAATTTCATCACTACCAGCCTACGCACCAGACATTTTACCTCAGGATAAGAACTAGGAACATTTTATGTTTTACTAAACATCTTCACACTCCGGCGCACTATTTGAGAGGAACATATGCTCATATTTTTCCTTTCTGCCCATCAAACGATACTCGTCTCTAAAGTCTGTTAAAAACTCACGCAGGGCACTAGCCACAACCTCACTACGAACCTCATCATGATATACGTTAATATAGTGATAAAAATACTTAAGATTGTCCATGATCACGAGATTCACATTTTCAGTCGTAGGGTATGAGTAATCGACATGGTGTAGCATGACGTAATACCGCTTGTCACACCACCCATCCGCAAGACTCATTATCCATACCTGCTGCTTCTCTTCTGCACGCGTTGTTTCTTTTACTTCACGGTGTATGTGAGACTTTATAAAGTTTAGCTCTGCAGTATACTTCAGCACATCGTCTGTGCAACGAAAGCCTTCAACGGTCTCACCAGAACATCCGTAGAGTATTTGTACATCTTGGAACTTCGCACAATCCAATGTGTTTTTAAAAGAGGTATAGGAGGGAGGAATAGGAAGTTTTTCGGTATCCACCACATCCTGACACTTTGCTGAATACCATTTCATAAACGTTGTACAAGCAATATTAAAGGTAGCCATTTGAATACACGTCTGATCTGAATACACGTCTGATCTCTCGGGCTTACTGCAGTCGACTGACCACGCAGGGACTCCCAGATAGTAGCATGACTCACGGTCTTACAGTGGGCGGAGCTTAGAACTTTCACCTGTGCACACACACACACACACACACACACACACACAAAGGAGAAAGTGAAACGCTAATTGAAACATGATTTATTTAATAAACGAGATATTCAAGTTATATATATTTACAAATACGATTTAATAAACGAGATATTCAAGTTATATATATATATATATATATACAAATACGTGTAATAAATCAATAGATACTTTACAAATACGATTTAATAAACGAGATATTCAAGTTATATATATATTTACAAATACGTGTAATAAATCAATAGATACGATTATATACAAGACAAATACGTGTCAGTTAACAATAGAAGCATCATACGTTTTGGTATCCAAAGGGTACGGTATCATAGGTACCAGGTAACTGGTAACGTTTCCTATAGGTGTTACGGCACACCTTCGTACCCCTAAGTTCCTTCACGCCCCCCAGCTTCTGCGCCCGAAAATTGTGGGTGCCTACAATTAGTTGGGGAGGTTGTTCGCCCTCATCATCGTCCAAACATACTAGATCCTTCAACGATTCAAAGTTAACAACCCGCCGATTCGCATGGTTGAGCGTAATACCCTTTGCCTTCACGATATATTTCATTTCCTCCCCCACCCTGACCCGTACCCCATAAGTCTTAGGTCCTGTTGAGACAAAAGAGTCGGCGTATGCGTTGTCCCCATACTCATCCTTGATCTCATCAGTGAGCTCGCCGAGGAACTCCCCAATAGCGGGCATGTATTCACCCTCCCTCTCTGTGAATATCACGCTATCTGTATCGGCATACAATACTCTCCCCAAGAGAATGCAATAGACCCCAAAGTTTTATACGGGCGTAGGCTGTTGTGAAGCTGGCCACAGGTATGTTTGTAACCCTTGAGGTATCTGTGGCAAATTCAGTGTTGTTGTACTTTATTATGTAAGTATTACCTACATTCACGATCTCCATGACCTCTTTATCGGGAGCATTGGCATAATCCCAGACATCGCTATAACTTTGTGCCAAATGAATGCTCCCTCTGCCGGTATTCTGCGCAAATTTTCCCCATAGACTGTTTAGACACAACTTTGCACTAAAGCGCTTGCCAGGATTCTTTACAATTTGGACACGATCAAGTTGTATACCTTCGCGGTCGCGGTAACGTTGAATATAGGCAGACTTTTCATCTTCGGTATCAACTCCTCGCGGATACCCTGATGCCTCAACCTTATCCTTCAAAAAGGCGTTTATATATGGTGTGAAAAGGTTGGGTAGCTTCTGAAACCTCCACACCTCATGTATCTTCAGTATTCTATAACCATGGCGTACGGCTAGGGCCAGCTCAGGACTTGTATATACGCCTCTGATCTTACGCTGGTGGGGTATATGGTTACAATCGCCGTTATCCTCTTCCGCGCACTTCACGCACAGGGGAAACATGAGCTTGTCGTCGATAACGACAGGTAAGATCGGCATCCATAAATTGCGTGGGGGGAGTACGTCTACGAAAGAGAGCCCAAAGTAACGATCATTCAAATTTTTTGAAAATTCATTGATGGAGGGTAGGCTAGGTCCCACCAGTTTCTCAGGAGCGCCCACGGGGTACGGATTGCTCTTCATCACGTATGGGTATAAAGAACAGAAATCGTACTGATGCCTCAACCTTATCCTTCAAAAAGGCGTTTATATATGGTGTGAACATAAAGAAACCGTTTTTACGATTCTTAGAGACATTGACGAGTGTGAAAAAACTGTGGTAGCTATGGATGAAACTATGCGTATCGCTCGGACTAAGATTGCACGGTATTACAGTACAGAAGTAAGACTAGGACCGGGTCAATATGGTTCGGCCGAGGATGTTGTGAGAGGCTTAAACGTAAGTTTAAGAAACTCAAACCTTACGAATGATTTAGTATACGAAATCGTAAACAACCCTGCACATACACTAATCCTAAAATCAAAGACTAACAGACGTATTAAAGACCATAGAAAGTTCCAAATTCTAGCCAATTGCCGATATAGCGCAGCCTTCCAAAGAGACACATTTCACGAGACACAGCATGACTTGTCCAGATTAATGTATCAATTGAAGATGGAGAAATTGGCTGAAAGGTCCCCAGACATGTGCTATATTTACAGTACTATATTGGAGCACCAGTTTGTTGGGGATACCCAGGCACGCCTGCTGCGCATTGCTCACATCCCCACCCATAGAGGAAGGAGTTTGAGTATTACATATGACAGACCCCATTATGTGAATGTCGCAACTAATTTAATAACCAATATCTCAATATTATAAGAAACGATTGAGGGTGAAAACTTCCCATTCGGTAACGGGAGCTTAACAGTGAAGCTACACTTTCGACGCACTGAGTTATAATGGATAGAAAGCCTTTCACCGTCTATCGAGGGGTGCGATACCAGCGCGGTAGTGGACTTGGGTCCATTTTTTCATCCATACTACGTACGGCTGTTCCTTTGCTGAAGAGGGGTGCCAGATACCTTGGAAGGAAAGCGCTGCAATCAGGTATTAACACTGCAGAAGACATATTGGCCGGGGCTAAACCTAAAGAGGCTCTAAAAAAACATTTAAAGCGTACACGGGACGAAATCATCAAAGATGCAAAGAGAAAAATGCGTGGTGGCGGGAAGAAGAAGAAGCGGGCTGCCCGGAAGAAGAAGGGGTCACGTGGTATTAAACGTAAAAGGCTATCAAAAAAGAAGTGCTGTAAGCGTATGAAACCTATGGTTGACCACTTTTTTGACTGATATAAGCTAAGGACATTGATCTCATGAATCATAGTTTGTTTACCACTTGTCGAGAGAGGAGTCACTATTTCGCCATGGCACGCTTCATCCACCCATGTAGTTCACAATGCTGTAAATCGGAGTTGTCCCTTTTTGAGCTACCTCCAACCCAAGTTTCTATTGAGCACAGTGACTTTATTACAATTAACCCTTTAAACACAATTAGTTCCCCGAGTGCACCTATAGAATTCGTGATACCCAGCTCAGGTCCTTACTTTTTTGATCCAAGCTGTGTGCACATGTACGCTAAGCTACGTATAGCCCATTCCGATGGAACGGTCTGCGATGACAAATATGCTGTATACTCTGAAACAAACTTTCTGCACTCCATATTCAACCAGTGTGACGTATATTTAAATCAGACCAACATATCGGCAGGCACGGGGTACTATCATCTACGAGCCTATCTGGAAAATGTCCTCAACTTTTCCAAAGAAGCGAAGGCTACCTTTTTAAGTGCCGAGGGATATTATCAAACTAAAGATGAAAATAGTATAAAGGACAAATTTAAAAATTCTAAAAAGAAAATATACGAGTGTTTTGGACGGTTGCACACAGATTTCACTTTCCAGAAGTTGCTTGTCAACGGGGTGGATATGAAAATAAAGCTCACCCGCACGAGTCCTGAGATCTGCTTAAATCTGGCTGCTGATCAAGAGGGGGTGCAAAGCTCGTTGTGGTTCACATTATGGACACATACCTCCGCGTACGGCGAGTGAAATTAAGTTCACCAAAACAACTAGAAATTGAGAAAAATTTACTAAACGCTACAGTGAAATATCCTATTAACAGAGTGCAAATCAAACTATATACGGTTCCTGCAGGGTTGGCATCGAAGCAGATAGAAAACATTGCCCTGGGAAATCTTCCTAAAAGGATATTAATCGGCATGCAGGACCATGCTTCGGTGAATGGAAAATATAAAAAGAGTGCCTTTAAATTCGAGAATTTCGGACTTAAAAATATAACTCTATACGTTAATGGCACTGCTTTGGGTGGAACAATGGGTACGGACTATTCATCAGACGCTGTGTTACCTCTTTGTGCCAGAGCCTATAGTAATCTGACCCATATTGCAGGTGATTGTGATGAGCTTGGTAATGGGGTAACGCAGGAAGAATTCATTGATCAATTTAACCTTTATCCGTTTGACATTACACCTGACTTATCTGCTAGCGTAAATACCCATTTAACCCCACAGCAGAGCGGAAACATCTCAGTGCGGCTGGAATTCGCCAAGCCTATAGACGCTCCTATTAGTGTACTAGTATATCTCGAATCGCAAGCCCTAATAGAAGTAGATAGATTTAGGAGCGTTATCACTGACTTTTAAAATGGATGCTAATACACTTCAGAAAGTAATGGAACGAGTCACACGTTCCAAATTTATCGGAGTGTTTGCGAAGAATGAAACATTGAGTTTGCCAAGTACGCGAGAATGCGGTAGTCTTATTGTGAACACAGACATCATCGGTAATGAAGGGATTCACTGGATCGTTGTCTATTTTAAAAATAGACAGCGCCTGTACTATTTTGATTCACTCGGTACTCAACCCTGGAGTGACCCTATTATTGTAAAATTTCTCGCTCAGTTACATATTCCCGAAGTTGTATGGAACCCATTTCGTATACAAGGATATTTTAGTAATGTTTGCGGAATGTACTGCGTCTCATTTCTCACGCATATGTCATGTGATAAAGAATTTATAAATTTTTTAAATTTATTTGACCCGTGTCACACTCGCCAAAACGATGAAATAGTATGCAGACAGATAAAAATCCGTTTTCCAATTGTACGTACTCGTTGTATAGTATAATGTTTTTGTTCGTATATTTGTAACGATATATTCTGTAGTTGGTTATTGTACTGATTTCTTTCATTTAATAAATTTATGAAAATATATTGTGTCTTCTTACCCTAAAAAGATCGAAAAACACTTACATTATTTCGGTGTGACATTGCTGACTGATCAGTATATCCTCCGTATTCATGACACGAGATTCTTCAAAAGATTGTATAACACGTCAAATCCTCATCGTACCTTAAAGGAATAATGTTCATTCTTTTAAAACATATACAGAGTATACAGACAGATCTCCATTATGTGAAGATATCTTTGGTTCATTTAAGAGGAATAACATTGATTGCCATAAAAAATTTCGATTTTAGCATAATGGGGGTAAGAAGTAAAACCAAATAACATTGATTGCCATAAAAAATTTTTGGCGAGTATCTATTTGACGAGATACTACAACTCTCCATATATATATAAAATCGAATTATAGACACTTACATTTCTATGGTAGTCCCTTGCGTCGGATTGTAAGGAGAGTCACTGCAAATATCTTCAACGGTTTGCGTTGGAAATAATTCATCACGGTCAATCGCATTGAAAAGACTAATTGCCGTTAATGCTGCAGTATCACTTTCTTCATACAAATCTGGGGAGACGTACAGGTCCATGGTGGAGGATGTGTGACATTGCTGACTGATCAGTATATCCTCCGTGTTCATGACACGAGATTCTTCAAAAGATTGTATAACGCGTGTCAAATCCTCATCGGACCTTAAAGGAATAATGTTCATTCTTTTAAAACATATACAGAGTATACAGACAGAGCCCCATTATGTGAAGATATCTTTGGTTCATTTAAGAGGAATAACATTGATTGCCATAAAAATTTTTTGCCGAGTATCTATTTGACGAGATACTACAACTCTCCATATATATATATAAAATCGAATTATAGACACTTACATTTCTCTGGTAGTCCCTTGCGTCGGATTGTAAGGAGCGTCACTGCAAATATCTTCAACGGTTTGCGTTGGAAATAATTCATCACGGTCAATCGCGAAAAGACTAATTGCGGTTAATGCTGCAGTGTCACTTTCTTCATACAAATCTGGGGAGACGTACAGGTCCATGGTGGAGGGAATGATTATTCACTGACGCGAAAATAGCTACTGTTACTCCAAACTGAAAAATATCCCCTTTTATATGCACAATCGCCAAGCTCCGCCCCAAAAGACCAGATGTTCGTAGTGATTGGCTGCCGGTGTAGCTGGGTGGAGCTATGATGTGTACCAATCCGCTATAACGGGTCCGGACGAGTAACATATATATAAAATCGTGTTTCTTGTGAATAAATTATAGACACTTACATTTCTATGGTAGTCCCTTATATTATATTTTTATTTTTACTTACAAGTTATTAGTAATGTTTTCACAAATTCTTGTGTTAACATAATTTCAATTGTTAACTTATTTTATAATAAAGAAATTATAAATATAGCCTAATTATTTTTAAAAAAGCATTCAGTTTCCACGTTAAACTGTGGGTCTAAGGCGGAGTGAAAACCTTTCCAATTCGGCGAGAAATTGCACTAGGGTACAACGAAAATTATTTGGTGATTCTTATAGAACTTTTGATACTGATTCCAAATATGGTTTCAGAATTTTTCTATCACCCATAGTTTTCGAGAAAATAATATTTCCATTTACTCAGAGTTTCCCGCATCATTAGTCACTAATGTAATCGAGAGGATATAAAGAAATATAGCCTAATTATATTTTAAAAAGCATTCAGTTTCCACGTTAAACTGTGGGTCTAAGGCGGAGTGAAAACCTTTCCAATTCGGCGAGAAATTGCACTAGGGTACAACGAAAATTATTTGGTGATTCTTATAGAACTTTTGATACTGATTCCAAATATGGTTTCAGAATTTTTCTATCACCCATAGTTTTCGAGAAAATAATATTTCCATTTACTCAGAGTTTCCCCTTATAGACAATGCAGGTCCTGTACACAATTGTTTGAACACAATTGTTCGAAAACCATAGTTCGAAAAACAAAAAGTATTAAAAACATTAAAAGTTAAAAATCTTTATTCATACGTTATTCAAAGTTAAAAATCTTTATTAATAAAACAGGATAGAAGCATATGAAAGTCAAGGTAAACTATAGTTGCAAATTATGGTTAGGTTAGGTTAGGTTAGGTTAGGTCTCTTACATATAAAAACCCATTCACTAAGAGCATTGGCTTTCCTTTCTCACTAGAAACAAACTCTGCCATTTTAAGGGTGGTTTAACTGCAGCACTATAAATGTTATAGTTTAAATGAAGAGGCTAACCTTCTTATTTACATCTTCGTATTTGCGTCTTGGCAACTAAGATTTATTTAGTTGGTTGTTCATTCGAACAATTATAACGTCGAATAATTGTTGCTTCGAACAACTGTTTTTCGAACTATGGTTTTCGAACAATTGTGTTCGAACAATTGTGTTCGAACAATTGTGTTCGAACAATCGTCCGTAATTCGATTATTATTTATTATAATTGTGGGTATAGTTAACCTGGAAAAAAGAAAGTAAATTTAAATTAGTACACTTAATTTTAAATAATATTTTGGGAAAACTGAGTAAATGGAAATATTATTTTCTCGAAAACTATGGGTGATAGAAAATTCTAGGTTACGTGAATGGAATTTGCTGGCAAAAGATACAAGCATATTCCGTTATTTGAACAAAACTCTCTCTCTCTCTCTCTCTCTCTCTCTCTCTCTCTATATATATATATATATATATAATTGTGGGCATATCTAAGAAATGGAGTCGAGAGAGGTTTTGTTCAAGCTGTCTGGGAGAAAGGTAATTATGGTCAGAAAAAAAATCGCCTCTGGCAATAGGTGAATCGAATGGACACAGAGTCTCCTTTTCCTCGTGTGTGTGTGTGTGTGTGCGTGTGTGTGTGTATAGATTTGAGAATACGATCGTGTGTTTTGGTTAATTTCAATTGATTAATTTCTTTAGAATTCGTTTTTTTTGCAATTTTCTTCGTTTCTTCTTTCGTTTTTCGATATTTAAATAGGAAATAAATGATTTATTGGAACGTGTGTTTAAATGAATCTTCCAATTGATTAACTATATAAATATATTGTGGTATTTTGATTAATATATGTTTCTTCGTAAGCGCATTGAGAATGTGTTTCATTGTAGAAGTAATTTAGATTTCGGCTTTTTTCAATTTTCTTCGCAGGGGATTGGGGGGGAATGAGACCCGACCCCGTTATAGCGGATTGTGTTTTGGCTAATTTCAATTGATTAATTTCTTTAAATTTCCTTTTTTTCAATTTTCTTCGCAGGGGAATGAGGCTCTGTGTGTTTCATAAATTTTCATTTCGTTTCGTGACTTAAATATTTATAATAAAAATTAAGTGTGTAAAAATTATTTATTTAATAAACAGAATTTGATTGGATTCATCTACCGTCATATATTGTGGTACACTATTTATATGGATGATTAATATATGGTTTTTGCTATCTGGAACACATGGCGCTATCTGGCAACTGAATACATGGCGCTATCTGGCAACTCAGCCAGAATAGAGGTTTATAAAAGACCGAGAGACGACTGACGGAGTCACTCAAGCTCGGCTCCCAGCCGAGCAAGGACCTCTGGTCCTTCTCTTTCTGGCCCTTTGGGAAAACCCCTTAGAGGCCTCTTAGGTTAGGTAAACGAAAATAACTTGGGGAGAACTCCGCCTCCAAGTTGCATGCCTTGCAATCAAAGGCAACTACTCTCTCTCTCTCTCTCTCTCTCCTTCAGGTGTACCCGTCCCCCCTTGGCTCAGCCAACTGGCTGATTAGGAGCCTATAAAACAACGCCTACTCGGCTGAAGTCTTAATATGCACTTGGCTCCTGCCAGGTGAACACCTCTCCTCCTTTCTCTCCTCTTTTCTCTCCTTTCTGGCCCTTTGGGGGGAATAGCTTGGGGGAGAACTCCACCTCCAAGTTGCATGCCCCTTGCAACCCCGGTTGACAACAAAGGGCCCTTTGGGGTATTTTTTTCTTTTTTCTTTTTTTTTCTTTTTTGCAACACCCCCCACCCCCCTTTGAAACACCCCCACCCCCCTTTGCAACATTACGTAATCACTTGCAACATTCTTGCACTCTAACCTTTTGCGGCTATACTACTCTCGCCATTGGTTGGTACCTGAATTATGGATAAAGCAGTAAAAAAAATTTAAACCATTTTTTCCACATAGTCTTTAAAGTTAAAATATTTTAATAAATGGAAATACACTCATTTGAAATAACAACAACACAGATGAGTCTCACGATATATAATTCAGTATTTCTCATTACAACAAAAATCGAAATGTACTCAGTCTCGGTACTCACTACTCACCTACTTTCACAAACTTTCATAAACTCTCTGAAGTGTGTCTGCTCAACCAGGGAAATGGGCAAAGTACATCCAACAATGAGATGCTTTACTATTGCATCGTTAATGGCCTTCTGTCTTGGATGCTCAGAATGAAATAACTTCAAGCCATCATCATGAGTTGTGGTCGAATCTGACACAAAGTCTGTAATTGTTGGTTGATTTGTCCCCACTGCAGTACTGGTCCGACTTTTCAGATACTCCTCATACCTAAGAACGTATGAACTATGAAGTAGCCTGTATGAATAATGTTAGATAACGGGCCTGAGGGCCGATGAACTTTATACAGTAAGTCCCCTAGGCTACTTACGAACATAATTGGTTCCAGAAGGACGTTCGTAAGTCGTATTTTTAGGCTAGAATAATGATTTATAGGGGTGAACCTATTCTAACATATTTATAAACAACCAATCTATCATATATATACCATATTAATTACACATGCACAAATACATAGGCCTACATTCACTTCCAAAGAAGCGTGAGTGAATTTGGCTAAGTTGCTTCTTGATTAAATTAAATTAAATTAAATTAAATTAAAAAAAATTAAATTAAATCTTGATTAAATGAAAATAAATTAAATGGCTCAGGAAAGAAAGTAATTTTTATTATTTTTTACACAATTTTGTGTACATAGGAGATGCTACTACACCTATAATCTATCATATATTTTTCAGCATATACACAGTAAGCAAGTAAAACTATATTTCAGATTTTAGAATTGGGAAAAACTAACCTCTTTTGATGTTTACATTGAAGATAGCTGGTGAACGCTGAAGTCGTTCCACTAATATCAGTTATGGAAATGCCACAAAATTTGCAAAATGCTGTTTTTTTGTGGCCATCACCTTTTCCAACATTGTCTTTGTGATTTTTATAGCCAAAAATTATAACGGCTGACCGATCAGACATATTTTAGTATGATTATTTACAAATCTATAAGTCAAACTGAATACACTACACAGTTAATAAAATGGAATACAAAACTAAACTACACACTGTCACTAACAGCACGTGCCAAAAACTGATTAGGAAACAAAATAAATTCAGCTTAAGGGGAGGTGTGGCGTGATAAAAGTTCCGCCGTGACATCATTGATGACGTCATTTTTTAACATTTACAATTGGCAATTGCGATTTGTTCTACGAATCGGTACGTTGTAAATATAAGTGATGTGAAGGGTCGTCGAGTTATTCTATGCTTTATTGAATTTATCGGTACTGTTTTCTTTATGCTGTATTTCTTGCATTATTTTTGTGTGAAGCCTTTTATTTTTTCAAATACATATTGGATGGGAGGATAATCGTTTTTATCACGCCACAGAGGTTGACGCGCCGTTTGGCAACACTAAGTGGCCTTATAATATGTACTTATATATATATAATATATATAATTCTCTATTTAGTGTTTCCATTTTCAATAAAATTAATCTGACGGGGGCGGGGGGGGGGGGGCAATTTTTTTTGTAGCGCTAACCTAAAAAAATCCAGACCCCACCCCGCCACAAGACAAACGTGGCAACTCAAAACAGGGTGACTGATTAGTGAATACCTAGAGTCCCTTACTTTTACAAACTTTCATAAACATTCTGAATTGTGTCTGTTCAACCAAGCCACCATCATGAGTATGCCAATAACATGTATTTTTCATTACGGTCTCGAGAGGTCTCGAAAGGTCTCGGGGAGAAAAAGCGAGACCGCGTCTGTCGAGACCGAGATCGAGACCGAGATCTAAATAGCGGAGACCGAGATCGAGATCGAGATCTGCAAATTGGGTCTCGAGATCGTGAAAAAAAAAAGTCTTTTTCTCTTTACATTTGTGATTGATTGGATATCCCGAAAGGACTCACAATTTAATTGGGATATTAAGCTCCATTCTTTCATCGATTTGCAGTTACGATTCATTACAATTTTTGTAACTATATTATTTTATAAAGTATGACAAAAAATAAACGATAAAGTTAGTCTCCAAGTGAACCATTTTCCGATATGTTAGAGGGGAAAAAGCATTCCACCATATTATAGTATTCAACAAACGCAATACTGTTTTCTTATTTGTGGATCATAAAAAATTGATATATATTTAAACGACGGTGCTTCTAATTGTACCATCCAATGATATGCCATATATATGAGATAGATGTGATATGCCATACTTTTGTCGCTTAGCCACTTCTTCCTATGAGGGCTTCATATAATATAATTTTATCTACAACCAATAACAAAAAATGAAGTAGTGAAAAAAAACTCCGGAGGGCGATAGCGAGCCACCGCTTGTTCATTCCTATAATTCTTAGATTCATTCCGATAATTCTTACATTCATTCCTATAATTCATTCCTATAATTCTTACATTCATTCCTATAATTCTTATATAATTCGTATATTTATATAATCTTTGTATTTATATAATCCTTATATTCTTATATATATTTATATTCTTATATTCATATTTACATATGGAGTCCAAATTCGCATATCGCTGAAGAAGTTCGGATAAAATTTTTGATTTGCTTTCTATTTTATTTCTGCTGAATAAGTGATGAATTATTTCTTTTTAAATTACTTAATCATTTTTTTAGATTTAGCTTAATAATGTAATGTTAAATTCTGCAATGTTCACTTTCTGTATACATTCTCTCTTCGTTGTAAAAGATGAAGTGATGTCTTGCTTAACGTTTAATTTTAAATCTTAAGGATTTAATTTTTGCTCATATGCATGTTTAATTGTAATTCGTAATAAAATGCATGTTTCAATTTCCATTTTTAGTTAACTTGTTGTTGTTGTTGTTTAGCCGATCAGCTCACCCTGATCGAGCAAGCCGGCGGCACGCAGGTAACCGATCGCCCTCTCCGGAGTGGACCAGAGGTTCAGCGCACTAGTGATGTTGTGTTGTGTTCGTTGTTGTGCTAGAGCGGTACAGTCTGTCATAATGTGTTCAATTGTTTGTGGTGTGTCCTGGCACAGGTGGCAGGTGTCGTCTATGGAATTGTCTAGTCTGTGTTTATATGTCCGTAAGTTGGAGTGATGTCCACATCGGAATCGTACTAAGTTAATTCGATCCGATCTGCTCAGACTGATCTCTGACCTGTTAATGGGTGGTGGCTTCGCACCTAGGACCGCATTCGGACCGAGTCGTGTCAGTGCTTTGTTGGTTAGGTGTGTGTATGTGTTTTCTGTACTGTGTGATGTCTGTGGGGCGTGGTATGGAATGGAGCATTTGGTTATAATGTCTCTCTGGTGTTACCTTAATGGTGCGAGGTGTTGGTGCATGATTGTACATGTAGTGGCAAGGGTGTTGTGGGTTAGTTGTCGCTGCTGCCATGAATTGTATTCCCCTCATGTCTAAATGTTCCCTAACTTTCAGTATTTTTGTTTCTGTGTGCAGGTGTTCTATTGGTGTTGTTTGAGTGCATCCTGTAATGATACGAAGTGCGTTGTTTTGTCAATATGCGGTTTAAAATAAAAATATGGCTTCATCTTCAAATATCTTGCTTATCTGTCTAGACATTGCTACAATTAAAATATTTACCTTATCTTCAAATATTTTGAAAAATAATGCAGCCTATTGAGAATAAAAAACGAAACAAGTCAACATTAAATAATAATGATGCCAGCAAAAATTCAGTATATAAAGCCGAACAATTTTTCAAATGTTCATTCTGATTGTCTGATCTAACTTAGAGGCTGAGCATTACCTGAAACATTTTAGCAGTAAACTACAGTAAAAGAATATTCTTTGTCTTCTTCGAGCCTTGCTCTCTTCAGAGAACTTAGTCTTAAATAGAGAAAAATAATTTCCCGATACGTTACAAGAAGAATCGGGGGAACCTTCAGAGAATTTAGTAAGCCTCACATAATCCTCCTATCCATTACAAGAAGAAATCGGAGAGTAGTATAAGAGAAACTTCTGCGATCGCCAATACGGTACCAGATACTCCAGAGTAACAAATCCGTTGCTGCCACCTAACTAGAACCCCCGTCAACTTCGAACCGCCCAAGGCCATAGACAGAGGGGGTTAACATTATATATTAAGGTAGGTTGATTTTCCGCATTTTTTTAGATATCGACTTTGGACTAGTCGAGTTAGTCAGGGCTTAATATGATAATAACTGACAAAAAGTTTCAGATCCCTAGCTTTAACCGTTTTTTGAGGAAACCATTTCAAAAATCGTCAAAAAATCGTACCGAAAAATACCGCATTTTCGCAATTTTCGGCCGAAAAAATCATGCTATTTTCATAAAAAAATCCTGAAAAAAGTTACAATTTTAATGAAAAAAAGTTAAAAAAACATGTACAGAGTCAAATAGACACATTTAGATCCCAAGATCATCATAATTTTCACTGTAAGAGCCCTTAGAAGCAAAAAAAGGCCTCATCTGGCGGCTTAGGGCTTTGGCCAGAATGTGTTTGTGCCTTGATTCGAGTCCATAAACAGTATGGGAAGCTTCAGATGTCAGCCTCACGGCCCTTTCAACACTCTGAGAATGTGAAGGCAGATCAGGCAGCTCCAGCTTGGTGCCATTCAGCAATGCTTCTTGAAGCTCGTGGTCAGAAAAGTCTTCTGTGAGAGCAGGTTCACAGATGCCACTTTGAGAAAGGTTGATTAGTTCTGACCAGTGGGTAGCTTCAATGTTGATGGCTGTGATCTTCTTCAGCCTCTTCTTGGCTGGCTTCCCACTTCTGAAAGAATAATAATTAATTTATTTTTTATTCCAGTTTAAGATTTAATCCCTATTAGTCTCAGAATTGCTGATTTAATTTAACTTAAATTAAAAAAAAAAAAACCCGAGTTCTATAAATCCCCATAATCGAATTTTTTTTCAGAAAGAAGGTAAGTATTATTTCCATTATCAGAGGGGGAGGGGGGAATTGGGATAAGAAAATGTGAAAAAAAATTCGATTATGGGGATTTATAGAACTCGGGCCTTTTTTTTATTAAATAAATCCCCATAATCAAATTTTTTTTCACATTTTTTAAAATTAAGAAATGCTTACCTGATGGACAGAATTTTCTTGAGAGCAGCTTCACTCACTTCCAAGTCATCAGACTTCATCATGGAGTACAGCACATTCTCGGGCAGCAAGGCAAAAGCATTGTACTTCATGTTCTGAAAGCAACACCCTGGATTTCTTCAGACTGCTGCTTGATCCTCTGGATCATGTTGAAGATGTACAGCTGCTGATTGTGGAACTTGCTGTCCCTTTTGATCTCAAACCAACTGACTGCATACACTTCCACAATGAATTTGATGGCCTGGTAAAGCTTATCCTGTAGTTCTGGAGGGTAAGCACCTCTGGTCCACAGACACATCAATCTAATTGCCAAAGTCAACCATCTTGCATGGTTTAATGGTCCAATTTTCCAGGCAGCAAATCTTGGGTTGACTTTGCCCCTGGAAATTCCAAGCACATACTCCAAAAGAAGCCTCTGGTCGCTACTGAGATCATTCAGTGTCTCCTCAGCAAATTCCATATCATCCAGGGGGCCACTGAGTTTGGTGAATTCCACTTGTGGCAGATCTTGGTAGTCAATTCCACAGAGTTTTCCCAGCGGACCAGTGAAAGCAGTTGGACTTTTGGTACTGCCATCAAGCTACTTGAAAACAGCTCTGAAAGGAAGCTCATTCTGATGGAGTGAACAGCCAATGGTGTGCAATGTAGGAGAATTACGACTTCTGATCGAGTGAGGCCCATGGTGTAATGGTTATCATATCTGACCGGCAATCAGAAGATCCCGGGTTCGATTCCCGGGCGGTTACCTCATTTTTTCATTTGTTCGTTCTCCCTCCTCATCTTGCGCGGCATGTCTTCTATACAAGCGTCGTTCTTTACGTTAAGTATACTGCGTGTTCTTTGCAGTTGAAAATGTATATATGTGCGGCAAGCGGGAGGTGCCCCCATCGGGGCATTCGTTTCTGCGCGTATGTAGGAGAATTACGACTTCTGATCGAGTGAGGCCCATGGTGTAATGGTTATCATATCTGACCGGCAATCGGAAGAACCCGGGTTCGATTCCCGGGTGGTTACCTCATTTTTTCATTTGCATTGGGAGGCGTTTAAAAAAAGTTTTATGAATATTGAAAGGGAATTTATTCCTCGTAGGCCTAAGCGCTCTAGAAATCATGGTAGGCCCAAGTGGTGGGCTAGGAAAATAGGCGAGTCCATAAACGAGCGTAACAGAGCGTATAGACTTAAGCGCAATGGCACGGCAGCTAACTTTAATAGATATATCGAGCTTAGACGTCAGGTTAAAAGATCAGTTAGGAATGCTAAGCGTAATTTAGAGATACTTATAGCTGCGGATAGTAAACATAATCCAAAAAAGTTTTTTGAATACGTCAATAATCGTAAGCCGATAAAAGATAACATAGGCCCTCTAGTGGATGTTAACGGCGCTTTGGCTTCTGACGCGCAGCCGATGGCGGGTATTTTCAATAACTTTTTTGTGACCGTTTTTACCGTAGAAGACGTAAATAATGTCCCCGATGTGGACGATATCGTTCCACTTAGTAGCGAGACTATTTTGGATGAAATAACTGTTTACGAGGGTGAGATTGCGCATTATATCAATAAGCTAAAAGTTAGCAAGGCTCCAGGCCCTGATGCTTTTTATCCCAGACATTTGAAAGATTTGAAAGACGTTATCGTAGGCCCCTTAACGAAGATTTTTAATCAGTCACTCGAAACGGGGATTATTCCTGAACACTTCAAATTAGCTAACGTCACGCCTATTTTTAAAAAAGGCGACTGCACAGTAGCTAGCAATTATAGGCCCATTAGCTTAACGTCAATTGTCGGTAAACTTTTGGAATCCGTAGTTAGGGATCGTATCATCGATCACTTAGAAAGTCGAGATTTGATTAATAGTAGTCAGCATGAGTTTCGACGCCATAGATCTTGTTTAACTAATTTGTTAGAATTTTATAACGAAATAGTTCGCGAATACAATAGGCATAGAGCGGCTGACGTTATTTATTTAGATTTTAGAAAGGCGTTCGATGCAGTTCCGCATAGAAGATTAATTGCGAAGGTTAAAGCCCACGGTATACGCGATCAACGGCTAACTGGTTAGAGGAATGGCTTCGTGCTAGAACACAGAGGGTCGTTGTTAATGGTAGTGAATCGGGGTGGTTGGATGTAGGTAGCGGTATCCCACAGGGTTCAGTGTTAGGCCCATTGCTATTCGTAATTTACTTTAACGACATAGATGTAGGATTGACTAGTAACGTGTCAAAATTCGCGGACGATACTAAAATAGGGGGTAAGGTTGTTAACGAGGACGATAGAAATAGGCTCCAAGACGATGTAAATAGGATTATGGAGTGGACGGATAAATGGCAGATGCAATTTAACGTAGACAAATGTAAAGTTTTGCATATAGGTTCTCGTAACAATAATTACACGTACACGATGGATGAGAGAGTTAGCGAGCGTTGACGAGGAAGTAGATTTAGGCGTACGCGTATCTAAAGATTTAAAAGTTAGGAACCAGTGCCTGGAGTCTTGCGCAAAGGCTAATAGGATGTTATGCTTTATCGCGCGTAATTTCAAATTTAAATCAAAGGATATTATATTGCCCCTTTACAAGTCCCTAGGCAGGCCTCATTTAGAATATGCCGTTCAGTTTTGGTGCCCGTATTTGCGTGAGGATATTGATACGTTAGAAAGGTTCAGCGTCGTGCCACGAAACTAATTCCGTCATTGCTCAACAAGCCTTATGAAGATAGGATTAAAGAGTTAGACTTGCATTCACTCGAAACTAGGAGATTAAGGGGGGAGCTTATTGAAGTTTTCAAAATAATTTATAACATCGATAACGTAAATTTTGACAAATTGTTCACTTTCGATGATAGCAATGCTCGTAATAACGGATTTAAGTTACGTGGCAGACGTTTCATTACTAATATCGCTGAAAACTTCTTTACGTTTAAAGTAATTGATAAATGGAATAATCTTCCCGCGCCCGTCGTGAACTCTACCAGCGTTAATGTGTTTAAAAACCGTCTAGATAGCCATTTTAAAAATATTAACGTTGTTTAAAATTAAAAAAAATCAATTAGCAACAGGAGCTCTTGGGGTGGTGGTCGAGGATGAGTCTGTTGACAATTAATGTCAGCTTGTGACATGCCAGCGTGTGATGCGAGCAAAAAAATTATTTAAAAAAAAAATTAGACTAACACGAACGTAGATGTAGCTCGTAGCGTAAACTAACCCAGTTTTTGTGTAAATTTACCTACTTTTTTTTTCTTATCCTCTCCTTACTTGCATGTCTGTAACTCTCTTTACTTGCATGTCTGTAGTTTGCATGGTATGATAGTGAATTAAGACTGTGTTTGCATGGTTTGTAAGCGTTCTTATTTTACTTCTTTTCATCTTTCACCCCTTTCCTATTCTCGTCGACTATTTTTCTGACTTGTCAGCAGTGGCCGGCGGATGATGATGCTGAATCTTTTTTCTCTTTTTCTGAATGTTAACCCACGAATGATAGGTGTTGCTACTTACTTAACCCCTTATTCTCTTCTCTTAACCCGCTACTCTTTCCTTTCTCTCGGGCTAACCTTAGAGTGGATCTTAGGGTGTTTGTTTGCCTCAGCTTCTGCAGATCTGTAGATCTTGTAAGTGAATTGTTGAAGTTTCAGTTATAAATAGACATAGAAAACCTCATTACATGGGTAAACTCTTTATATTAAACTCTAGTTTTAATATTTCGAACCTTCATGTTACGATACTCATGTTTTTTGCTTGGTAGAGTAATATATATATATATATATATATATATATATATATATATATATATATATATATATATATATATATATATACCGGGTGTTTCAAAAGTACCTCACTAATTTGATTTTCAATTTTCTTTGCAGCTAATCGACCAACAACGTTCATCTTGTGGTAAACTCTTACTCAGTAGTTGAGAATTTTTTTGAGTCTACATTTGAAGTTTTGCTCCGTTTTCTTCTGCTACCATGCTGACTCTAGAGCAGAGGTGTAAAATCGCTGCATGGCAGGAGGTTTTTCAATCTGTGGTCGAAGTGCAGCGACGATTCCGGGCAGTCTACGGAGAGCATTATGCACCGGATAGGAACACCATCGTCGCCACCCACCGGAAGTTTATGGAGACCGGATCCGTAAAGGACAAACCACGATCAGGAAGACCTCGAAGTGGGCGGAGTGAGGAGAATGTCGAAACTGTCGGTGAGGCGTTTACTCAGAGTCAAGGAAAGTCCATTCGGCGAGCTGCTGCGGAACTGAACATCAGCGCGACATCTATCCAACGGATTTTGCGGCGTGGTCTCAAGCTGTAGCCGTACAAGATCCAGGTGGTTCAGAAGCTGGAACCTCAAGACTACGATTGCCGGGTGGAGATGTGTGAGACACTGCTGCATCACTACGAAAGAGACCCATCGATCCTGGAGCACATGTGGTTCAGCGACGAAGCTCTCTTCCACCTTTCTAGTCGCGTCAATCGGAACAACACCCGCATCTGGGGAACTCACAATCCTGCGGAGATCCGTGAACATGAAAGGGACACGCCGAAATTGGTCGTCTGGTGTGCCATCTCCTCAGCTGGGCTGATTGGTCCGTTCTTCTTCCGGGATCAAGATGGAAATTCCGTGAACGTCAACGGAGACAATTACCTTCGTATGCTTCAGGAGTTCTGCATCCCCCATTACAGTTCTGCATCCCCCAACTGTCAGCCCTGCTCATTACTCGCGTGAGGTTCGCTCATTTCTGAATAAGCAGTTCCCGGATTGGTGGATTGGTCGCCGTGGTCCCATCGAATGGGCTGCTCGCTCGCCTGATCTTACCCCATGCGACTTCTTTTTGTGGGGCTACATTAAGAGCAAAGTGTACGCCACCAAGCCGCGAGTCCTCCCCACACTAGAAGAACGGATCAGGAATGCGTGTGCTTCTGTTACTCCCGAAATGTTGCCCAATGTTGGCCAAGAATGCGTAAAACGGTGGCTCGCTTGTTTCGAAAAAGATGGTGCCCACGTTGAGGTGTACCAGTGACTTTCCAGTAGACTTATGAAGCCAAGTTTGATGCCACCAAAATTCTCATGAATCGTAGACTCAGCAACCAAATTGTCATTTGGTTCCTCTTGTAATTGCTATTTTAATAAAATTTTAAAAATAATGAGGGACTTTTGAAACACCCTGTATATATTATATATATATTATATATATTATATATATATATATGTGTGGTGTGTGTGTGTGTGTGTGTGTGTGTGTGTGTGTGTGTATATAACGAATCATTTCATAATTCTTTATTGCTGGATAGTAAGGCCCAATCTTCTACGTTTTTAAGTGTGTTTCTAACAATACACTGTATTAGGAATCAAATCCTCAAGGCAGTGTTTATTTCGAGAATTGCACTGAAGAAATTTACTTTATTCCATGAACAGTAAGATTTAATATGATAAAAAAAATCGCATTAAAAATAGTGCAGTAATGTTGAAGAGAGAAATTAGTTACAGTAAATCATATTGATTCCCTTTATTGAATTGTGAAATGCGCAAAATATCTAAGTTAAGCCATAATTCCATTTTTTATAAATATGCATAAAATCTAGTTTTAATATAAAGTTATATTATTTATGCTGGATAGTAGGCCTCAATCTTCTACGTTTTTAAATGTGTTTGTGACAATGCACTGTATTAGGAATCAAATCCTCAAGGCAGTGTTTAATTCGAGAATTGCACTGAAGAACATTTACACTCCTCCATAAATAGTAAGATTTAATATGATCCCAAAAAATTACATTAAAAATAGTGCAGTAATGTTGAAGAGAGAAATTAATTAAAGTAAATCATATCAATTCCATTTATTGAATTGTAAAATGCGCAAAATATCTAAGTTGTGCCATAAATTCCATTTTTTATAAATATGCATAGAAAATGTCATTTGCTGGGTATGCCCTACTAAAACTTAAAATCTAATTTTAATATAAAGTTATATTATTTTTATATTATAGTTTTAAGATAAAATTGTATATTAAGTTGAAAATTTGTTTCAAAAAATTCGCTGAAATTTTAACGATATGCGCTGTTTTAAATTATTATTTTATGATATGCTTAAAAGATAAATTTGTATATTGATGCGAAAATTTGTCATAAATAACACGCTTTTTGGATAAGTCACTAATTGACGAGAAATGAAATAGTTAGCCCTAATTTAATTTCTATTTTGTTTAAAAATTATATTAATGTTTTTTGTTATAGTTTAAAGATAAATTGGTAAATGTACAGTATTACACCCGTCTCCCTTTCGAGGTGAAATTTATGTTTTTCCTATGGTTTTTGATGTGTTTTGAACGAATCTGACCTTCAAAACCGTCGGAAATGACTCGTTTTTGAGATAACCCCCCTCCCCCCAGCCGGCAATCGAAAACGAGTCATTTCCGACGGTTTTGAAGGTCAGATTCGTTTAAAACACATCAAAAACCATAGGAAAAACATAAATTTCACCTTCAAAATTGACCTAACCTAACCTAACCTATCCTAACCTAAATCACTTATAGTCTTGTAGGCAGCCCAGGAATCACTATAAATCACAGAGCCAGGCCTAATGTACTTCTGAATGAGTGGAATGAGTGTTCCATTCTGGTAGGAAAGTAATTCAAATTCGAAATGGATGGAGCGCACTGATTGGGCAGACATGTAACGAACACACAAACGAACACACAAACGAACGTACGAACACACAAACGAACGTACAAACACACAAACGAACGTACAAACACACACTAGATACACACCAAAAAAATGTTTATATCTCGAAAACGAAGCATTTGCGACGGAAACGCTATAGAAGTAAAGTGTCTTAGAATTAAAAAATCTACTTAATGAACATATAATAATTGCTGGACGTTAGACGGGTGTAATAGTAGAATAATACCGATAAATTTTTATATTAAGATGAAAATTTGTTTTTGTATTAAATTTGGTTTATCATATTCGATTTTTGTTTAAAAGATTGCCCACCAAACATCACATTGTCCTCGTGGTGTTTTTCTGCTACGAGAAGCTCAGTAGGATAAACTATTAGCGTTGCTTTTTTTTTAGATCTTGTTGCCTATCTTGATTCCATAAATGTATTTGTTTATGCTTAATAATTTTGTCTATTAATTGGGTCATTTCTAGAGACCTTGTCGGTCTATTGGTGGTGGTGGTGGTGCTGTGCTGCTGGTTGTGCGGAAGTATTCTGAGGATGGCATGCTCGTATATATTTTGCTATTGGGATAGGACAATTCTTCTTTACATGTATCTGTTTATATACGAAGTGTGTGTGTGTGTGTGTGTGTGTGCGTGCTTTTAAATCAATAATTTTTTCTGTGTGGGGCGAACATGAGCATCTATTCTCTCTCTCCATTAATATATATATATATATATATATATATATATATATATATATATACACTACACCAAATGGCTGGTTATACCTTCTAAACCAACTGGCTGATTACACTTTCTAATCCAAGTGCGGTTGTCAGGAGCATTCATTATGCGTCTGGATTTGCAGGCGAAAAGATGTTCGCTCTACTCTCTCCTTCTCTCTCTCTTACTTCCTAGGTTAGATTTGCGTGGGGGAGTAAACCACCTCTCCCCCCCTTCATGCAGCTTGGGGATAAACCCCTTCCCCTTGCTTGCAGACCCTCTTCCCCCTTTTGGGGGTCTCCCCATAGGTGTCAACCCCTCCCCTCTTTGCAACAATCGATCAACATTGCATTGCAATATGCACTCTACTATTTTGCGGTCATACTACTAATGTTCACCGATAGACCAACAGACTAACACCGCAGGATACAGGGTGTTTCACAACCGGTCTGCCATACTTTGAGGGGTGATTTGTGAGGTTATATCGAGCAAAAAAGTTAATACAACATCGGTGCCATTCCCAACCGTTGCGGAGCTACGGACGTTTTAAGGTGCGCGGAAAAAAATAAACGAGAGTATTAATTCGTTGCATTTATTGCTACATTTTATGAGATACACCTTATAAATGTTCAAAATGTCCGCCTCTGTTTTCAATGCACAGCCTTGCTCGTTCCAAACAAGAGTCC
>JAJOZX010001214.1:562500-700000 GCA_023014485.1 Bathynomus jamesi
AATTTTTGTAGTTTCTTGATAAGAATATTTAAAGTACAAATTGGTATGAAATTCAATACATCAACGATACAGAAGTGGCATCCAGTTTTCATTTAACTTTATCAGCCAAACTTAAAAAGTTGTTGGGTAATGCAAATCTTTTGGCCAAAGCCAGTCTTGGCCAAACGAGTTGCATTACTTCAACATCTACTTATTTCTTATGTGCCTTGACTCACATCTCTGTGAGAGTATTTTAAGTGATATTATTAAATTTATATTAATAAAACTTCTCTTATTTTCTGCATAAACTTTAAAAGAAAACACAAAGAAAACTAATTACGACATATACTGTACAGCTTTGGCCAAAAGTTTTGCATCACCTTCGAACTTTTTAAGTTTGGCTGATAAAATCAAACGAAACCTGCAAACTGCTTCTGAGCAATGATATGCAGTTGATGTACTAAATTTCATTCCACTTTCTAGTTTTAAATAGATTTACCAAGAAACTGCAAAAATTCTAAAAGTGATATTGAAACTAATATAATAAACAATAATTATACCAAATTTTTCTGAAGAAGTTCACAAATCTTGACAAGTGTTACTAAGTTCGTTATCAGTACCCAAAATACGTCAGCGATGTTATAGGTAAAATATGTTCATGCTTCTCTCATTCCCAAAAAAAGTTACCGTAAGGTGTTTCAACTCTTTTCGCCATATATATACATATATACGCGGTGCTAACCTGATAAGGAACTCCAGACCGGAAATTCGCAGCATTGTTCATTATTTTCTTATTGGCTTTTCATATTTGGCCGTCAGTAGTTCTTTTCCAGACGCTGTTCCATAAACAATCTTTTTATTTTTAAAGAATACAAAGAATTTAACACTCCAAAAGTGTGTATTAAGTTAAATAAACTCAATAGTTTTAAAGAAGTCTTCACCATTTAAACTTTTATCTAAAATTAAGTGAAATTTCAAATATTCGGTTCCCATAATCGATTCTGTTAATAGTTGGACGAAGTTTGTGGAAAAGTAATGGACGTACGGATAACAAAATTTCAAAGTAGGATAGGAATCAAACTAGATCTGTAATGAGATTTCTTCCTATGAGAGAGAGAGAGAGAGAGAGAGAGAGAGAGAGAGAGAGAGATAGGCCTGTTTAGTCTATTTAAATCAATATGACAACTAAAATTAGACTTTGGAAAAAATGTTGATAATCTCCGACTAATTTTTAAACACTTGAGAGTAAAAAACGTTGGAAATGATGGTGTTCGCATATCTTTTTTATCATTTATAATAATAATAATAATAATAATAATAATAATAATTATTATTATTATTATTATTGTTATTATTATATTTTCTTTTTTTAATTTTTTTTTCAAAATAATTGGTATTCGAAATCCTTAAAAGAAACTATAGGGATAAAAATTAATCAGCTCACACACACACACACACACACACACACACACACACATATATATATATATACACAGGGCTCTTTTGTGACGGTACGCACCGGTACGGCGTACCGGCACCTTTTTTGAATAATTGATTCGTAGATTATCTAGAATCTTTCTTATTAAATTTTTAAGTTTTCTAAAACTTAAGCGATATTGTATTATAATATTCTGTAGTATAAAATTATACTGTATATCCATTTTATTTCATGGCAAGTATAGTTGTTATATGGTAAGCATTGAACTCAAGTGTAGATAAACTTTACGTACACAACAAATGTAAGGCATCTAAAAATAAACTATGAGCTAGTACACAATACAATTTATTATGCGCCACTCAGCAGTTGACACTAACAGCAAGGAACGAAGTCGACATATTGAAGCACATGAGAACTTGATGAAAATTTGGAATTTTCTATAAAACGGTAAGTTAATGTTATGATATATATATATATATATATATATATAATATATATATATGACAATTATTTCACGAAACACGTGAAAAATATTTATGATGAATAAAACCACGAAGGAAAGGAAACACAGAATGGTGCTCAAGCGCTTTCGTCTAATGACATCCTCAGGAACACTGAAGTACATAAAGAGTTATAGCCTATATATAGGTTACAGAAAAAAAAAATATATATATACAATAAACTGAAAAAAAAATGAAAGGATTGTGGGAGGCGCATACAAATTTGTAAGGAAAAACTATCGATTTTTAGCACAAGATCAAATGAATTTTTTCCAACCAATGTTAAAAAAAAAAACTACCGAAGGAAGAACCCGCAGGATGACGTCATCAAATCATTTAATAGTGGCTTGAAACCATTCTCAAAGATCATAAGGACTTAATTCCGCTTTTCATGTCCACTTCTCCTTCTCTGCCCTACCTGTACGGTCTTATTAAAACCCACAAACCTGGCAACCCTATGCGCCCTATTATTAGCTCGGTGTGCTCTATTACTATATAACTCTCCAAATGGCTTGTCAAAGTCTGTCCCCCATTCTCGGAACTATCTCTGATTCACATGTAAAAATTCCATGGATCTTACTGAAAAATTGAATAATGCAAGTACTGAAACTAACGATAGATTGATCAGTTTTTGGCGTTTGTTCATGTTTACAAAGGCCGATGACGATATGCTTGACTTTCTCTCCAAGAATTACACAAGTATGACCTGCCACTACCTTCACACATTGTTTTGGAACTTATTAAGCTTTGCATCAAAGACTGTAAATTCACTTTCAATAACGAGTATTATCAACAAGTTTTTGGGATGGTCATGGGCAACCCCTTGTCGCCCCTCCTCTCCAATATTTATATGGAGTTTTTCGAAATTACTTGCATTCCGAGAATCCTGGGGGTTGGCATCCCTTGGTTGCGGTACGTCGACGATATTTTGTGTATCTGGCCCATGAATCGTGACCTGGATAACTTCCTCCTTCAGTTAAATGATCAAGTCCCCTCCATTAAGTTTCCTTTAGAAGTGGAACAAGACAACTCAATCCCGTTTTTGGATGTGCGTGTACATAGGGAAAGCCCAGGTTTTAAGTTTAGTATCTATCGGAAAAAACAAACAATTTGTCCTACGTACACTTTTACTCGGGACATGACACCCCCACTAAGAAGGCCATTTTTTCTTCAATGTTTCTCCGCGCCCTTAGGATCGCCAGTCCGGAATACATCGATGCCGAATTAGAAAAAATCAACGGTATTGGAAGTGATCTGTGTTATCGATCTGCGTTTATGGAATCTTGTCTCAATAAGGCAAAACGAACTTTCTATCGTGTCAATAATAACACTCGTACTTTGTCAAAAAATATTTTAGTACTTCCATTTTTCCCGGACTTTTTAGGCATTGCTAATGTACCTAAACTTTTGGATATTAATGTAGTATTTTCATATAACAATATTGTGAAAAATATCATAGTAAAAAATAGCCCTACCAATAATTCAGGCATTATCTATAAAATTGGTTGTAAACAATGTGATTCCTTTTACATAGGTCAGACGGGAAAGGATTTGCACACACGTATAAAACAGCATCAATATTCCGTTAGAACAGGACAGTCGTCCAGTGCCCTTTTTGTAAATTTGTCAGAGTTATCCCACTGTATTGACTGGAATAATGCTTCAGTTTTATTTCACTCTAGCAACATTGTTAATAGAAATATTCTTGAGTCTGCCATTATCCAACCTACAAGTAACTTCAACATAAGCAAAGGTCTTTTTCAACTCGATCCTGTTGTTTTGAATTCCTTCAGAATAGATTTGGATAAGAAGGGTAGAACGCTAAATCTTTGGTAAACTTGTGTGCTACTCTAATAACTTTTATTTTTCAATTTATTTTTATCTACATCGAACCTTAAACAAGAAGGGTAGAGTGCTAAAACCCGGGCAGATTTCCAGTATAAATTTGTATTTTTTTTTTTATAGCATTGGTTGGAAAGAATTCATTTGATCTTGTGCTAAAAATCGATAGTTTTTCCTTACAAATTTGTATGCGCCTCCCACAATCCTTTAATTTTTTTTTTTTAAATTTAAATTTTAATTTTTCAGTTTATTGTATATATATATATATATATATGTATATATATATATATTTTTTTTTTTTTTCTGTAACCTATATATAGGCTGTAACTCTTTATGTACTTCAGTGTTCGTGAGGATGTCATTAGACGAAAGCGCTTGAGCACCATTCTGTGTTTCCTTTCCTTCGTGGTTTTATTCATCATATTATATATATATATATATATATATATATATATATCCCAATGAGTACCAGCACCTTTGTTTTTTTACCAAAAAAGCACTGTATATATATATATATATATATATATGTCCATTAAGTTACTCACACTCATATTTTTATAGGAAGTCCAATTTGAGTGTTCATTCAAAATAATGTATGAAATAACCTTAAACCATATTTACACAAAATATACAAATCAACGTTTATATACAATCTCTAAAAGGTTTCTCTACATTCTCCATTACTCTTTGTTGTCGCGTATTTAAGTGTGTATTCTATAAAACACACACACACACACACATGTGTGTGTGTGTGTGTGCATCGTCACATAAACGACGTACCGACTTTTTAAATGGCATATAATAAATAACTACGTAACCTTATAGTGTAGTGCCATATGGAACCGAGAAGCACGAAATATGTATAATTGTCCGGGCGCAATTGACGACTCGATGGGTGCTTTCTGTGAACTGCATAAATAATGAGTACTACTAGCTAACCTAACCTAACTTAACCGAGCGTAATCTAACTTAATCAGGGGTCGAACACAGGTTGATCCTGAACATTTGTTCGAAGTCAATAAAAGTAAGTAAAGTAATAACCTATCCTTTTTCTGACAGTAAAAATGTATATATTCGTCGATTTGTATATAATTTTTTGAATATTTTGGATCGTGTTCAACGCTATTATTTGGCCTTATAATAGTGTTATACGGAAAAAGCTTCATTATAAATTATTCTCGCATATAGTTCACTATATATATATATATTCAAAATGTGTTTATGAATTCTCAATTTAGAGGTGGAAGTTGTGAGTTTGTAAATCAGAAGGCTTTTAGAGTTTGCAATCTTGCAGGCTTCTTACAGAGGCAATATCGTCCTTTGCCTTTCTCGTCTTGACGTACAGGTTGGCTTATAAAAATTCGAGGGTGCCAGAACTGTCTTGCGTCATGCTACAAACTTGGCATCTAATCCTCTTCGCAGCAGAGCCACCTTGGCACGCCTTTCTCGAATTAAAGTTTCGCCCGTTGAAAGCGGGTCAACAGACCCAGAGAAAGAAGTCGAATTTTGGATTTTAAAATCCGTCTTGAAAAGGCCAAAAATCCTTTACAAAGGTGAGCCAAATCGCAGCCTTTTTGTCTCGACTCTTATCGGCAATATATGTAAATCAAAATAAAAAACTTTGACTTGGCTTTCACCCTTTGTGCATAAGAATCAGGGATTAGGCGGTGAACCCGACTCCTTCGCCCGCCTTAATATCCCGAATGACACGCAGAGAGTCGGCGATTCTTCGAAAATTTACTTAGCCAAATTTACCAAGAGCAGAGCGAGAAGGAGGGGGGAGGTAAGGCATGCTTCGGGGAGAGACGATAAGTACCCGTTGAGGGACTCTGACAGCAAGAGAGAGAGAGAGAGAGAGAGAGAGAGAGAGATGAAAAAATATAAATATTTAACAAAATCATATACTCCCAGGTTATCCCCGATGGAAGAAAACCATTTATAAAAACCTCTTCGAAATGTTAATGATATTCTGAAATAGGGCGATGCAAACCAACTCGTAACCTCCTATTTTATCTGTATAAGAATGGAATGAATAACTAAAAAAAGTCAAAATAGAAGTTGAAATGGGGAGTTTGTACGCAGAGTGGGAATGAAGACTCGGAGGAGTCCATGAGGGAGCGCCTGTAGGGGAGGGTTAAAATAGGTGTGTGGGAAAAAAGAAGATGAGAATGGAAAGCACTGGATTAAATAAAGAGTATCGTAAATCTATTTACCCTTAATCAATGGAAAAAGTTTTAATCTGTTTTTCACTTTCGCAAGTGGCTGTTATGTATGAGGATTGCAAATAAGGTCTTTAAGTTAGGAGTGGAGCTACAATGGATTTTAGGTGGTTAACTTTTTCAATTTGTATTATTATTTATCGTTTTTAATTAATTTTGGCCACGTACATTCATTTTATAGGTAGATTTGAGAGGGAGAACTTTATTCATATAACGTAGTATGAAATAAATGTAAATTCCAAATTACGCTCTTTTTCATTCAACCCTTCCTGCCCACTCTCTTTTTATGACTTGAGATTATAAAGTTTAGGAATTGACACACTTTTTCATCTACTTTTAGTAATAACTATTAATTTATAAGTTAATGCGAAAGTCTTACGTCATTATTCCAGTATTTTTCTTTTCATATACAGTAAGTATCATATAACTTATTATTATTTTATATAGTTAACTATGGGTTGCGTTGTCCGTAGACTGACAGCGCATCAACAATTTTAGCATTCTCTTTCATCTTAAACCTTTTGCTGCATAGGGGTCTTCTCTGAAACTGTATAAAAGAGAATCGTGTGGCATTAGCGAGGACAAAATGCAGCAAATGTTTAATTAAATTTGAGCATAGAATACATAATAACATTAGTGTTTTGTGATTTTTAGAAGGTTATTTTATTTCAAATGAATAGATCTCGGAAGTGAAAAAAGAATCGAACTACTAAATTAAAATTAGATTTCAACGGTAAAGTTGGACCATCCTCATTAAAATGTTGAAATTTAGGTACTCGTAAAAAGTATTGGGACTTTTAAGCAACTTTTACGCAGTATGTAAGTGTTTTAAAGATAAAATAAGGAAAATAATATTTGTGTTACGTAGAGTAATTTACTTTCTAATTCTATTTAGCTTTCATTGGATATTAAAAGAATAAATTTTGTTTCTTTTATTTCATACTCCCATTTTCTGAGAAAACCTTTTGTATCAAATTCGTAGTATTTTGTCATTTATTGATGCGTCTTTGTTTTTAACATTTTCGTTGTGTTCAGATATTATATATATTCACTTACTTTCCTTTCAAGTTTGAAATATTTTAAACGTGATTTATAGGATGAGTTTCTTAACTGATAAGTATCATAATAGAATCCCTTTATTATATATTTTTTTATTTCATAGATGATGATATAAACAAGATATTAAAGTTTGCCATAATTTAATAACATATAACCTCGGTCGCGTCCCCTCCATCTTACGGTTATTTTATTTCTTTATTGAAAGAGAAGAAAAGTCATAAAGATGCGAATCCTCTTTCTCTTTCCCTTCTTGATCGATGGCGAAGACAATGTCGATGATAGGAATGACTCATTTGGATGCAAACGCAATTAAGCAAGCAAGATTCAACCACGCTTAATGGCCGCCCTTTGTCTTCTTCTTCTTCTTCTTCTTCTCTCCGTCGTCCTCGTTCCTCGATGAGACGAATCGACTTATCAAACGCCCTATAATTCAACCCTTCTGAAGCCGTAGATACCCCTCTGCGTCACACAGCTCTGTTTCCCAGCCAGATGAATCGCGCGGCTTTCGCCCGAAAGTATAAATCATTCGTAATCTTTTAAATCGTTAGAACAGCCGTACACAGGCTCAGAAGCACATCCTTGCTCCGCTACCATTTCCGATGTCGAATCGTATACGAATACAGTCCTATGCATAACTTTGAGCCTAATATATATATATATATATATATATATATATATATATATATATATATATATATATATATATATATATCACTGTAACCAAACCCGTCGATTAAGAACAGGAAAGAGATTGCCATTACTAAGAAGTCTTATTTATTAAACCCCCTCTTTGATTCTTCGCTCTACTCCAAAACACCTCCCTCCTCCAACACCCCAGACTTCAGCCCCCTACCCCTTCAATCTTCCATCCCCTTTCATCATCTTCGTGCCAAACCCATTTGACTTTTGTTTCAGCCGAAGAAATGAGGAAATATTCGTGTATGCAAATGGAGACTTATCAATAGAAAGGAGCGTTCTCCACTGAAGGCGATAATTTGTAGGCTTTGGGCGAGACCGTTTCTGCCTCACTTTCGGCAAAGAGAGCGCACAGATCGCACTCCAAGATTAAGAATCCCAAAATAAATTTAAACGAGACCTCTATATATATATATATATATATATATATATATATATATATATATATATATATATACAAAACCACAGCGAAATGGAAAAGGAAACACAAAGTCCGAGCGCTTTCGTGATATATTCACATCTTCAGGAGCAAGAAAGAAATAGACAGAATTTACAAAGTAAATGAGCTAAATACACAAGCGAAAAAAATTCCCCAATAGGCAACTCAATCTAAAACACAATAAAACAATCTAAAACTTCCCTAATAGATAACTTAATCTAAAGGCTACTAAATTATCAAATACATAAAAAAACTATATTAAGGAAATTATACAGTTAACATGTACACAAAAAATTATAACAATTATTAGAAATAGTATTTAATAAAAACAGGCAAATATGCGGCAAGAATGCAGTAGTCTAAGCCAGGAAACAAAGGACATGTCGCAATCGACAGCACGTGCTACTTCCAGAATATTCCGCTACCTATTTGGCAAGCGAAAAATTCTCCAATAGACAACGCAATCTAAAAACAATCTAAAAATTTTTCCCCAATAGATAACTTGCTCTAACGTCTACTAAACTATCGAGTACATAAAGACTATGTAAAAGAAATAATACAAATAAAATGTACACATAAAAATGCTAATAATTATTAAAATAATATTTATTTAATTAAAGCAAACAATTAAGTGGCAAGAATGCGGTCAGCATAATCCACCACCTTTCTAGCAATGTATGAGTCTAATTTGTAAAGCCCAGGTCTAATATTAAGAACAAAATCAGCATTATTCTTGATCACACTCGATTCAATTATATTTCTACTAACAATAGATTTACTAAAACTTAATTTGGAGGCATTTTTCCAGTCAGTGGGATGATTAGTATCTCTTACGTGAATGAAAATGGCGTTAGATTCCTGGCCGGTTCTTAGACTGTATTTATGCTGCTTAATACGTAACTCTAGCGTCTTGCCAGTTTGACCAATATAAAATTTATAACATATTGTGCGTGGAATTTTATATACACAGCCCTTTTCACTTAAATGGGAATTTTTAATCAATGAAACAGTTTTTGAGTACTTCGCAGTCATTACCCTATATCTATGGTCTGATTAAAACTCATAAGCCAAATAATCCTGCAAGGCCTATTGTTAGCTCTATAGGATCTATCTCATATAAGCTGTCCAAATGGCTTGTATCCATCCTTAATCCTATCCTGGGCACAATTTCACAATCACACATAAATAATAATGTATACCTTGTAGAAAAATTAAATAGTATCAGTGTCATTTACAATTTTAGATTGGTAAGCTTTGATGTTACTTTTTTATTTACAAGAGTCCCGGTGGAGGATCTATTAGTTTTTCTTTCGGAAGAATTGGTTAAGTATAATTTTCCATTACCCGTGACTATCATTATAGAATTAATTAAGCTGTACACAGTAGACTAGAAATTTGTGTTTAATAATGAATATTTTAGGCAGAAATTTGGTATGGCTATGGGAAACCCCCTCTCTCCCATTTTAAGTAACTTATATATGGAGGTTTTTGAAAGTAAATTATTAAGGAAGATTCTGCCAAATTACGTTCCATGGTTTATATATGTAGATGATGTTCTTTGTCTTTGGCCAGAAACTTTAAATCTCAATGAATTCTTACCCAAGCTTAATAATTTAACTCCCTCTATCAATTTTACAGTTGAAATAGAAAAAGACTCATCGATCCCATTTTTAGATGTTTTAATATATAGGTCCAGAAAAAAGTTTAGGTACAATATTTACAGAAAATACACTAATAATTGTTCCTATATACATTATTATTCGACTCGCCATATTAACGTAAAACGAACCGTTTTTCTACTTTGTTCCTAAGATGCATACGAGTTTGTAGCCCGGAGTTCATTGATGATGAAATTAGTAAAATATATAAAATTGCGTTTGATTTAAAATATCCAAAGAACTGCATAGATAAATCTTTAAAAATGGCAAAGAAAACCTTCTACGAGGTAAAAGACAAGACTCCTTATACCACAAAAAACGTCTTAGCATTACCATTTAAAGAAAATTTCCTTGATCTGCCGAAACTGCTGAGGACTTTTAACGTAAATATCGCGTTCAGAAATTTAGATGTAATTAAGAATTCATTAATTAAAAACTCCCCTTTAAGTGAACAGGGTGGTGTATATAAAATTCCATGCACAATATGTTATAAACTTTACATTGGTCAAACTGGCAAGACGCTAGAGTTACGTATTAAGCAGCATAAATACAGTATAAGAACCGGCCAGGAATCTAACGCCATTTTCATTCACGTAAGTCGTAAGGGATACTAATCATCCTACTGACTGGAAAAAGCCCTGGGCTTTACAAATTAGACTCATACATTGTTAGAAAGGTGGTAGATTATGCTGACCGCATTCTTGCCACTTTATTGTTTACTTTAATTAAATAAACATTATTTTAATAATTGTTATCATTTTTATTGTATGTGTACATTTTATTTGTATTATTTCTTTTATATAGTCTTTATGTACTCGATAGTTTAGTAGACGTTAGAGCAAGTTATCTATTGGGGAAAAATTTTTAGATTGTTTTTAGATTGCGTTGTCTATTGGAGAATTTTTCGCTTCCCAAATAGGTAGCGGAATATTCTGGAAGTAGCACGTGCTGACGATTGCGACATGTCCTTTGTTTCCTTAGACTACTGCATTCTTGCCGCATAATTGGCTGTTTTAATTAAATACTATTTCTAATAACTGTTATAATTTTTTGTGTACATGTTAATTGTATAATTTCCTTAATTTTTTTTATGTATTCGATAATTTAGTAGCCTTTAGATTAAGTTATTAGGGAAGTTTTGGATTGTTCTATTGCTTTTTTTAGATTGAGTTGCCTATTGGAGATTTTTTCGCTTGTGTATTTAACTCATTTACTTTGTAAATTCTGTCGTGCGATGATTCCTCTTTCACGAAGGTGAAGCTTGTCGCACCTCCTCTCGAGTTGGCCTGGTGAAATAGTGAGTTAGTTTCTTGTACTCTCCATCTCACATAGCCAGGTACGCCCGGCTCATCGGGGATTGTTCTGAGCCAGGCGTCTAATCTTCTTTTGAAGATGTCCACCGCAACACCATCGTGTTCCTTAGGTCTTTGGGCAGCTGATTAAACAGTTTTGGTCCTCTCACAACACAACTATTTTCTTTCAGGGTTAAGGATGTTTCCTGTCTCGCCTTTAATTTGGGATCACGACACAGTCTTCCTTTTCTACTTTCCACTGTTGTTTGGGGAGTTACAGTGTTCAGAGTAAGATTAGGGACTAGTTTTTCCATTATTTTCCAGGTGTAAATAATGGTGTATCTCTCTCTTCTCCTTTCCAGTGAATATACGTTTGGTTCGCGTAACCTTTCCCATTAATTTAGTTCTTTGCACCCATTGATCTTGGCTGTAAAGCTTCTCTGAATCCCTTCTAGCTGTCTAATGTCTTTTTTTTATATGGGCATGTTAGAACCGAGCAGTATTCCAATTTAGGTATGATCAGTGTTTTCAGTAGAGGAATCATTATATTCCTATCCCTTCGTTTAAAGGTTCTCAGTATCTAACCAGTTATTCTCTTTGCTCTGTTTACTGTTATCTTATTTTGTGTTCAAATTTCGCATCATCAGTCATTACAACCCCTAAATCTTTTGCTTTAGAATTTCTCTTGAATTTCCTGTCCATTTGGGGTATAATATTCCATGGATTTTAGGTCTTCTCTTTTTCCGTACCGTAACAGCTGAAATTTCTCAGTGTTAAACTTCATATTGTTGTCTTCCGTCCACTTGTAGATTCTGTTCATGTCGGTTTGTAGAGCTCTTCTGGGTTTCTTATTTTTCTACTGATCTTTGGCGCTCGTTAGTATTCGTATAAAGAAATATCTCAATTATATTCGTCCTTATCTTTTGTACCATGAATAGGATAGTTATAAAAAGTTTACCGTTCGTTTGGAAAAATTTAACAAATAAAAAAATTAGTTTAACTCGAACATATAATGTAAATCATCAAAGAATTTGAGGAAAATAAAAAGAAAAGTTAAAATGCAAAAGTTTTCGTACATGTCTTTACAACATTATTTGATACTTTGCGTGTCCACCTTAGGGTTAAAGAATTTAAAATTTTATCACTAGTTGGCTGTTCATTGATTAGAGACTGTTGACAATTCTGAATTCCAGAATTTTCTCTTTGAATAGTCAAGGAAGACGGATGACTGTGCAAGCAATTAGTAGGCAATGGTTAGTCGTGGTAAAGAGCTGTCTACAGATCTTAACCCTTTAACGGCGAACATTTTTGTAGGGTTAAGTCTAAATGCGTGTATTTGAAACGGTACGTATTCGACCCAGTCGGCGTTAGAGGGTTAAGAGATCTATAATTGGTGCACACGAGTCTGGAAAGTGTTATAGGAAGATAGGAGAAGAACTTCGAATTCCATTTACGACGGTTGTGTTGCAGTTATAAAGAAATAGGGTACTTTTGCATTATCCTCCCAACACTAATTTTTTTTTTATAACGGCTAACGCCTGCGGCGGGCTGTTTTTACCGTAACCTAACCTAACCAACTAACCTAACCTAACCTAATACCAACTAATTTTTTTATAATGGAAGGAAAATAAAGTACCATAACCAAAACCAAACCAACATTATATAAAAAAATTAGTGTTGGGAGGATAATGCAAAAGAACCAGATATAGAAAGGCTTTGGAACAGTCAAAACTCTACTAAGGTGTAGACGACATTTCAAAATTTCAGAACGTACAGCTAGACAGATTGAAAAAATGGCTGCTGCGAATCCACGAGTGACTGTAGGTGACATTTGCCAAACATTAAGACTGCATAAGATCCATGTAAATCCCTCTACTGCAGATTTGTTTTCAAGTCGTTTTTATCGAGTCCGAGTCAAGTCGCGAGTCTTTAAGCGCGAGTCTCAAATCAAGGCACGAGTCTTTAAGCGTGAGTCGCGAGTCGAGTCTCAAGTCTTTTTTGGCGAGTCTCAAGTGAAGTCTCAAGTAAATATGGATAAATAAAATATAGATGTAAAATGCGTGGAGTGATAACATATGTGTAGAGGTTAAATCTTGTTAAATCACATTATTAGTGCCAGAGATGCAATTAAAATTGGATAATTAAAAATATAAACAGTACACAATATTTCAATATCATTTACCAATTTCTTTTTTTATTTATGAGAGAATGTCACTGTAATACAGTACATACAAGAAAGTAACAAATGAGTATAGGAACTCAAGATTTGATATTTATCTAGGCTTATATATATATGTGCAGGTTACCAGGCATAAATTCCTATATTGTACCCCAGAAAAGCACATTTACTTATCATTTAAAAATCGTTTGTGTTTATTACACAATTCAAAGTTCTGATATTTGTTAAATTTTTATGATTGCATGTAAATAAAAAATATTCCCCACAGCGTGCACCCATCTTGGAGTTATTTATATTTTGTGTGAAAACGAGTAAATTCTACATTTATATGGGTTTTGACATAATTCGGAAAAATACTAGTCATTTCCTTCAACTCGCGAGTCAGAAGAGGCAAAGTCTCGAGTCAAATCCAATCAAATTACACTAAGTCCGAATCAAGTCTCAAGTAAGAAAAAAATAGGAACGCGAGTCCGAGTTGTTAACGCGAGTCCCCATCTCTGCTCTACTGTACGTCGTATATTGAGACAGAATAGTTTGTATGGAAGAGTTGCACGAAGAAACCCTCTGCCACGTAAAGCGAACAAAGTACGCCAAGGATCATCAAGTTATGGAATTTCATTCTAAAAGAAGGCTTTCTGGACAGACAAGACCAGGATTGAATTATTCGAGAAGTTTGGAGAAAATCAAATACTACATTCGAGAAAAAAACATCCTTTCTATGGTTAAACATGGTGGTGGTAGTCTCCTTCTTTGGGAATGTTTTAGTTTTTCTGGTGCAGAAAAGCTTGTTGTCGTCAATGTAATCTTGAATTCGAAGAAATATCAGAAAAGTTTTGAAGGAAACGTATTGCCATCAGTTCGGGAGTTGCGGGTAGATCGCAATTGGGTATTGCAGCAAAATAATGATCCAAAACATGAAAGTAAGAGCACCATGAAATGGCTTCAACAAAAGGATTTCAAGCTTCTCGAGTGGTCCAGTCAAAGCTCAGATCTTAATTTAATCAAGAATTTATGGTTTGATTTGAAAAGGTGTCATTCGAATTTGAATGAGTTACAACAATTTCTTTAAAAGAGTGAGCTAAAATTTCTACTGAGAGATGTCGAAACGTTGTAGAAAAATACCCAAAATGAATAATCGAAGTCATTCAAGCAAAAGGTGAACACACAAAGTATTAAATAATTTTGTAAATAAATGTACGAAAACTTTTGCATTATAACTTTTTTATTTTCATCAAATTCTTTGATGTTTTACATTATATGCTGGAGTTAAACTAATTTCTTTTATTTGTTAAATTTTTCCAAATGAACGATAAAATTTCGTAACTATCCTATGCATGATACAAAAGATAAGGACGAATATAAATGAAATAGTTCTCTGTACGAATACATACGAGTGTCAATATACAGTATATATATATATATCAGGTCATCCCATAAGTAATGTCGTTTTTTAGATCGGAATTTGAAGGACAAAAAAAAATTCAACTGAAACTTTTTAATCTAGTATATATTTTCCATCGGAATCAATACACTCTGCCAACGTCCTACAAGCTTTTCAATGCCATGTTTATAAAATTCAGGCGGTTTTGAGGCAAAAAACTTACAAAGACTGCTGTGCAGGTCATCTAAAGAAGTATGCTGTTTCTCATCAAGATAGTTTTGCAGACTCCTGAAGAGATGATAATCTGAAGGCGCAAGGTCTGGAGAATATGGAGGATGTGGAAGTTTTTCCCACCGAAGCTCCTCAGTTTTTACAGAAGTGATCCGAGCGGTATGAGGACGTGCGTTGTCGTGGTGGAACACGATTCCTTTCCAATTAACCAAAGAAGGTCTCTTTTCTTTTTGTGCAGTGTCCAATCGATCCAGTTGTTGACAGTAGACTTGAGCGGTGATTGTTTGGTTGTGTGGTAAGGTTTCAAAGTGTATTACACCACCTTTATCCCACCAAACACTAAGCAACACCTTCCGAGGGTGAAGATTTGGTTTTGGCTGTGGTGTCGCTGGTTCTCCGGCACAAACCCACTGTCGACGGCGCTTAACATTCTGGTACAGTATCCACTTTTCATCACCAGTCACTAAACGGTGCAAAAACGGATCTTGGAGTTCACGGGAATGAAGAGCTGTGTTAATGTTTACCCGCACCCTCAGATTGTTGACCGACAATTCATGTGGCACCCATTTTCCTAACTTAGGCACTTTCCCGAGTTGTTGCAAATGTCGATGGATGATGGACGGGGATGAATTGAGTTTCTGGGCCAATTCTTCGACAGTTGTTGAACAGTCTTCTTCAAGTGCGGCTAACAGCAGGTCATCATCAAACTCAGCAGGGCGTCCAGAGCGTGCTGCATCTGTCAAAAGCAGTCACCATTCCTAAACTTTTGAAACCATCTTTGACATTTCCTCACATGCAGAATATCGTTGCCATAAACTTCCTGAATGTTTCGCGTTGCTTCAGTAGCACTATTCCCTTTTTTGAACTCGTAAAGCATTATATGCCTGATATGCTCTTCTGATACCGCCATGTTTATGAGGGGTTCACATAAAGCAAAACACACGTCTTCACTGGTCAAGGTCTGTAAAGTATGTAGCGAAACACGATAGATCTTCTCTTAGATATAACCTTCGGAAAATTTATGCTTAAACCGAGTAGGACTAGTTTAAACTTAATCTATGGTAAAAAACGACATTACTTATGGGATGACCTGATATATATATATATATATATATATATATATATATATATATATATATTATATATATATATATACTAAAAGTCGTAACCCCAAAATTCCTTTTTTTTTTTTTTTTTGAAGGAATATTTTTTTCTCGCGTTAATAACTAAATTCAGGCATTAATATTTTGCCCTAAAACGCTTGATAGCTTGATAAATACGTAATTATTAACCTCATAATTTATTATGAACAGAAAGCGTTAAAAAAGTATGTGAAAGTTTGACATACTTTTTCCAGTATATATATATATATATATATATATACACGTACCGTTGTATTTCATTAAAACTCTGAAGACATTCGTAGTCGAATAACCTTCCTCCCTTCATGTTATCAACTCCCTCAAGAAATATACATTACATAGTATTTGGCGCGATGTGCAAATACTTGCTTAGTTTGGACATTAGAACGCACAGTTTACATACACTCACTCTCTGTGTGCATCAATTTCTGCAATGTATTGTAATGTACTGCGCGAAGCATGTATGTCTACTGTTTTATATATATATATGTATATATATTATATAATATATTATATATATATATATATCTATATATTATAATAGGGTGTCTATATATTATCTTTACCAATTCAACTGAAATAGTATATATATATATACAGGGTGGGCGGAAAGTAGCTCCCTATTTGGATTGGTAAAAAAATACGTATATTATCCATTTATTTCAGAAGAAATAATATGAAAAGGTAGGCATACATGGTAGGTTTTCTCTAAATTCAATGTGGGCTCCAACTCTTTCCACCAGCTTCTGGAGCCGCCCAGGAATGGCGTCCACTGACTTTAGCAGGAACTCCGGCGGGATGGAGGACATGACTTCCCGAATTCGGTCCTCCAGTTCTTCCAATGTCCTCGGTTTGGTGCGGTAGACTTCTTCCTTTACCCACCCCCAAAGAAGAAGTCGCACGGTGTCAAGTCGGGGCTTCCTGGCTGGCCATTGATGGACCACGACGACCCATCCAACGCCCAGGGAAGTGGGCATCCAGCCACTCACGGCAACAAGAGCGAAGTGCGGAGGGGCGCCATCTTGCATAAATATCAGATCGTCGATGTTCTCCCATGTGCTGACAACCGGCTAGACCTCGTTTCGCAACATAGCAAGGTACCGCTCAGCATTCATGGTGTTGCGCAGAAGGAACGGGCCCACAACCTGATCTGAGGTCATACCACACCACACCGTTACACTGAACCGATTCTGCCGTTTTTCAGCGGTAACCGTGCGACTTCTTTCTTTGGGGGTGGGTAAAGGAAGATCTACCGCACCAAACCGAAGACATTGGAAGAACTGGAGGACCGAATTCGGGAAGTCATGTCCTCCATCCCGCCGGAGTTCCTACTAAAGTCAGTGGACGCCATTCCTGGGCGGCTCCAGAAGCTGGTGGAAAGAGTTGGAGCCCACATTGAATTTTAGAGAAAACCTACCATGTATGCCTACCTTTTCATATTATTTCTTCTGAAATAAATGGATAATATACGTATTTTTTACCAATCCAAAATAGGGAGCTCCTTTCCGCCCACCCTGTATATATATATATATATATATATATATATATATATGATGATGATGATGAATTTTTAAATCGCATGTATTAGGGTATGAAACTGTTTATACATACCTTATTTCTTTTGGTGTGTGTGTGTGTGTGTGTGTTTTTTAGGCAAATGGGCATAAATGAGGTCGAGTATGTGATAATTTGAAAATGTAGTAGGGTAATTTTTTTGAGGTAACACATTCGGTATCTCGGAACATCAATAAATTTATATAATACCAAAATATCTAGAACCATTTTTATTGTGGGAAAAAGATATGTTGACCTCATTAGTTTAGGTTAGTTTAGGTTTGGTTAGTACTCGCTAAGCTAGATTAGTGAGTACCTCACTACTTACTGACTTAACAGAACCTTTCGAGCGCTCAGTTGTGCTCGAAACACTTGTCACGCCCTTTTCGGCTCGATGTCACCAAGGTTAGGTTAGGTTGAATTCAGTTTGGTTAAATACGTTTTTAAGTATATGGTTTTAAAAAAAGTCAGTACCTCGCTTATGCGGAGATGCGCACATGTGTGTGTGTGTGTGTGTGTGTGTGTGTGTGTGTGTGTGAGAGAGAGAGAGAGAGAGAGAGAGAGAGAGAGAGAGAGAGTTATCAGAAATGCACTATGTGTGAAGGATAAACAATATGTGGTTAACAGGTTTCGAACTCGTGTGGAAACCATCGTACTGAAATTCAAAATCGCTGAGCCATCCAAACATGAAAAACACCCACGAAGATTTTCAGTAATCGAACCTGTTATTTGTGGGTATCAGAATCAACCGCAGACCGCAACTTTGATATCCGCTTGCGACCAGATTATAATTTTTTACCTATTTCAGTAATATCTGTAATATTACTTGTAATATTACTGATATTTTTAAACCAATATTAAGAGTGAAATAATTATTTTGCATGTTCAGTATCTTTAGTTTAGCGTTTAATGTTCTCTAAGTCTGAACTTCAGAGGAAATTAATAAACACACACACCACACACACACACACACACACACACACACACACACACACACACACAGTAGGTCCTTAATTAAACTACTTATTTACGAAATAAAACACTAAATTTGCAAAAAATAAAATCCTTGTGCGCGTCCATAAGATTCAATTTAAAGGAAAAGGAATGTTTTAAATGGAGAGAGATTTGGAAGATATTTTTTTAATTCCACTTCCAGGAATCGTGAAGGAAAGCAATGAATAAAAATCCAATAAAATTATCTATTGACGAAGCAACAGTAGTTTACAACCCTTTCACAAAGGATTGAAATCAGTTTGACAGCCGTAAAGACATTAACTGCCCCAGTTAAATTGCTCATCCTCTTAGGCCTACTCTTAACTGTTCTAGGCCTAGGCTTATTGCCTATGATGTTCGATTTCAAAGGGTAAAAAGAGCAAGCGGCGTCGGAAGTCACTTGTTTGAGTTTTGATTTTCATAGGCCTAATCATTATGCGGCTCAGCAATTCAAATTTAAGGCGCTTCCAACTTCTTTTCATAGGAAGCTAATTATTCCAATTGGAATCGGAATTGAGGAAGCTCTTTGGAATGGCTGAGAAGGATTGGGAAAATTTTTTCGAGGACGGAGAAAGATTGGCGTCGAAGGTTGAGACGTAGGGAGGGTTCAGCATTAAAATCATTCAGTGAGGTAATTTTTCTGCCGGTTCCTGTGGGGAAATTATTGATAATTGAGTCTGCATAGAATGCTTCTGATACTCAAATCACCTGATTCAAAAGCGGCTTACGAGGAATAGGGGACTGTCTTTGATTGTCTTTAATAATCTCATGAGTTTATATTTATTTTATTTTGAGAATATAGGAACAAACCTATAATTATTATAATTATTCCTCAACATTGACGTATTTAAATAGAATCAATTACTCTAAAACGGAGCAGAAGACAAATTAATTATAATATCATCCAATATTGCAACATTAATTATGCAAAGTCATTCGCGATTAAGCCCCACTGCACAACATCTTAATCTCAAATCATGTTGTATACATAAATTTCATTTCATCTGTGACCTTCCAATCATCTGAAACAAATGACGAAAGGGACATACACGAGCAATCATGCCATCTTCTCATGAATATTGCATGAAATAATGCTGTGCAATTGCTCTTAGGACGTTATGGTTTACACGGAAGCGAGTTCATATCAGGGAATTCTATCGACGGAGGATGATTAAGCATAGCCGTGCCGCTCTCCACTAATCGCATTAATTAAGGAGGTAAATGGAGTATGCAAATGAGAAGAAGACCCAGAACGCGCCTAGCAGCCGGAAATTTATGAGTGTCTCTTAAAAAGATTTTTTTTTTACGTTTTCTTTTTACACTCACCGTGCATTTCATTTTCTTTAGGGGTAACTTTCATTAGGTGTCTCGTAAGTAAAGATGCTTCGTTATCATAGCCATATTTATTCATAAATAAAACAAATGAGTATACGATCAGTTTTAAAAGTATACGATAAATATATTAATATTTATCGTCTGTTTAAAGAACATTATTCACGCCCGATACCATTTTTAATTAGATAACAGAGTCTGAATGAAAAATTTACTGTAATTGAAATGCTAATACTTATTATAATAATTATATTTATAGTTTAAAGATTAAACAGTGAGAGCACATAATTGTTATAGTGTTTAGACATAAACTATCATCACAAAAAGACAATTATCCAAAGCTGTGCCGAAATAGTTTACATATTATACACAGAATTTAAAACTTTATAAAAGAATCCGAGAATCCCAATTAAAACTTTAGGCAAGTAGCATGATTAATATTCTGATGTTTCTTATTAAAGTGATTTAGGGTATGGTTCGGACTTCGGACCACTAAGGTATCACTGTATGATTTACCATACACTTAAGAAGTTAAGCTATACACATCGAAAGGTACCTACATAACTGTCCTTTCCCCATGCATACATAATTTAAGATACACTTTTGGAAAGGGACATTTAATATTAATCATATATTCATCAACCAGTGAAGGAGTCTTTTTTTTCTCAATCATTATACTCTTGTAGTAATGCTCTGATTAATATTTTGGATCACCTGAAGATCAGGGCCCCCAGCCTTCTTTAGTTAGCTTTATAAGGCTAACTAACGAAAATATCACGACCTAACCTAACCAATCGTCAAGGACATACAGTTGACTCAACGATTGGTTAGGTTAGGTCGTGATATTTTCGTTAGTTAGCCTTATAAGGCTAACTAAAGAAGGCTGGGGGCCCTAATCTTCAGGTGATCCAATATTCCAAACTAAAATTAATAAAATCCACCACCCTAAAGCTGTGCATCATCATCAGAAGAAGAGATCAAAATGACCATTTCTTAATTTCTGTATGAAAATGAGAATGGTGGAAGTGGAGGAAAGACATTCCCAATATTAATAGGAAAACGTGAAAATTAGTGTTAATAATGAGTTAGGACGGCCAGAAATTGGCACACCATTCAGGCTAACTAATGTTGTCCATTGCTCGCTCCTGTTATTATTATTACCAGCATTATCGGGATTCCAACCCTCGACCTCAGTGTCCTCACTTTGCTTCTGGGTAAAGGTGCTACTCACTGAGCTACGGACACTGGAGGAAATTAGTGTTGGACACAACAGCTGCTGGACCGTAGACTGCAAAGGAGAACCTGAATATAACTTCAGTTAATATGTTATGCTGTAGAATTCAAAGAAAATTTACTTTAAGTTATAAATAATAAAGGCTAAAGATTTACTATATCTAATTAATTCATTCAGTCTGACTGAACATGAGTGTATTACTGGCTTAAACAGTACCGGGATCACCTGAAGATCAGGACCCCCAGCCTACTTTAGTTAGCCTTATAAGGCTAACTAACGAAAATATCACGACCTAACCTAACCAATCGTCAAGGACATACAGTTGACCTAACGATTGGTTAGGTTAAGTCGTGATATTTTCGTTAGTTGGCCTTATAAGGCTAACTAACGAAGGCTGGGGGCCCTGATCTTCAGGTGATCCCCAGTATTGTAACCATTCATTATAAAACCCAACTAAATGTTAATAGAAGACTTGGAGCAAGTGTAGTTTACGTCCCCCTGTGGTGCCTAGTGTAGTTTACGTTCTCCTACATTATCCGAGTGTAGTTTATGTTCCCCAACTTTGTCCGCGTACACCTAATCAAATAAAACGTTAAAACTAACGAAAATATTACGACTTAACCTAACCAATCGTATATGTATATATATAAATTGACGATTTATATTATATATACACAGTATATATATATATATATATATATATATATATATATATATATATAAATTGACGATTGGTTAGTTAGGTCGTAATATTTTCGTTAGTTTTAACGTTTTATTTGATGGATTCATTTAAAAAATGTCTCCTAAAGATCCTAATGTAGTTTACGATCCCCAACTTTGATCTAGTGTAGTTTGTGTCCTCTTTTGCGTCAGGGGGACGTAAATAGGATTGCCAGACGTCCCGCATTTGATCCAAAAATCAAGCATTATTAAGCATTGTTTTAATAAAATTTTCCTAATTTTGTTTGTTGTAACCGTTGAAGAAATCTAGTTTCAATTTAAAAAAAAAAATTGGTCTTAAAAAAAAACATCAGAACAAATTTTGTCCCGCAGAATGTGGGACAAAATCTGGCAACCCTAGACGTAAGCTACACTTGCTCGGAAGACTTAAAGGATATAATTATAGTGATCTAATAGCGACCTAACTAGGGTGGCCATTTAAAAAGGAGGACACTGCGTATGTGGCCGTACGTTAACACACACATATATATATATATATATATATATATATATGTTAACGTACGGCCACATACGCAGTGTCCTCCTTTTTGGAAATTTTGAAATGGCCACCCTAAGGACAGAGTGCTCAAAAGGCGGACTGTCCGCCTAAAGCCGGACGTCTGGCCACCCGAGACCTAACTGTTTTTGACAGCGACACGCGACCGTGAATAGTAACCAGAATGGGTATGGCAATAACATCTTAACAAGGCCCAATGGCCCATGACACTATTCAGGCATTTAAATCGACTGTAACAGTTACATAGAGTTATGGCCAAATGAGATGAAACATCTTAAATTTTTTTGGAATGAAAGAATATTAACAGAAATTAGTATAACATCACTGAGGTACTTTGAGTACTGATAATGAATTTAGTAACACTTGTCAACATTTGTGAACTTTCTCAGAAAGATTTGGTGTAGTTATTATTATTATTTACTATATTAGTTTTCATGTCATATTTATTAAGTTTTTGCAATTTCTTGGTAAGTCTATCTAAACTAGAAAATGGTGAAATTTAGTACATCAACGACACATCATTATTCAGAAATAGCATCCACGTTTTATTCGACTTTATCAGCCAAACTTAAAAAAGTTGTAGAGTGATACGTGTCCTTTGGCCAAATCTGTATATGCTGTAATTGGTTTTCCTGATGCTTTCTTTTAAAGTGTAGTGAACAACTCGTGGTAGACGTGTAGCCAGATAGCGTGGCCTCCATTAAGATTTTGAACAGCAACAGGACCGGGATAAATTACGCACTATTAGGATCTTTTCCAAATGGACGACCTCACGAGATTTAGCTGAAAATTTGTATATTAATAAATTTTTATATTCTAATAACGAAAATTACATTATTTTCCTGAAGAAATATGCGCAACATACGAAAAAAATTGCATTCATATGCGCACTAGTTTGCATGGCGCATGACCGTTATCTAAATTATGTAGTTATGTAGTGGGTTTTACAAAATTATTACTATTTAGTTTTTTATTTACGCGGAAACAGTTTGAAGAAACGGAGCAAAGCGAGTGCGGACTCATCGTTAACATTTTCACGCGGAGAGAGAGAGAGAGAGAGAATTAAATATTTTAAATTCACAATAACATACTAATAACGAAACCGCCTAACCAGAACACAACCCGTCTGAGGACTGTTCGAAATCTTAATGGAGGCCACGCTATCCGGCTACCCGTCTACCGCGTTCGTATAAGACAGCGAAAACGAGAGTAAAGAGTGAGAAGCGAAGAAAGAGCGATAATGAAAAAGATAAGTAAAAGGGAAAATAATGAAAGCAAAACGTTGTTCACTACAAAAGTCTATGCGGGAAATAAAAGAAGAAGCATCGTAGATATAAATTTAACGTAATTTAAAAGTCTAGGACAGTGACGTGAGTCAAGGCATACACACAAAGAAGAAAAAAAAATTAAGGTGATGCAACTCTTTTGGCCAAGGCTGGCTTTGGCCAGAGTTGCACCATGACAAGTGTTACTAAATTCAATATCAATACTCAAATTACAGCAATGATGTATGTTATACGTAATTTCTGTTAATACCTCTCTACCTCTCTCAAACCCAAAAATTTGAAGGTGTTTCAACTCTTTTCACCAAGACTGTACATAACTGGGAATTAATAGTATCACACACACACACACACTTATATATATATATATATATATATATATATATATATACAAAATACATATTTCATTATTATTACATAATGTAATTATATTTTCTTATGATGGTTTTTATATGAATAATAAGAACGATGCTAATAATAATAATTTCAATAATAATGACGATAGCGTTAATAGTGTTAACGATAATAAAAATAATAACATAATGTAGCAGTACCTTTTGCTTACCCGAATGCCAAACAGAGCCAGAAAATTGAGTGCCAGTTTGTGGTAAAATAAATAGACGACAATTTGTAAAACGTTATCTTAAAATTACAGAATACTTATTTTACTCTAATTATCAAGTTTTCTTTCTTTCTTTCTTTTTTGTCTTTTTTGTCTTTGTTAGCAAAAAAAAATATTTTAAAAACAAAAGTAATATAAAATTTTATATATTTGTTACTTACGTTATTGTCTTCAGTTTTTCTGAAATCAATAGATTAAAACTAAATTTAGTATAGTTTGGGATGGAAACCAAATTATTGAACATAAAAGAAAATGATAAAGACTGCATTGTCTCTAAGTTTATTGTTTATTTAATTAAATTATTGTTTTGTCTTTAATTGATAATTACAATCAAACTATCATTGTACGAATCACCAGAATAGAAATTGCATCATATATATATTTCTAGCACTGAGTATTTATGATAGTATTTATGATAGAAGACAATGAGGTCGGGGGTTCGACTCTTGATTGTGCTGGTAATAATAATAATAATAATAATAATAATACGCGAGGAATTAGTGCAATGGGTCGCATTTGTCTGGCCTGAGCTCTGTGTCAGGTTCTGTTCTTCACTGATCATTATTATAGTATGATTATCCTATTTTTTAGTTTTGCCATTTATTCGCCTAAAATTATTATTATCTAAAATCCACCTCTCATCGTGAATAGGGTGGACACCGTGCTCATACAGGTACATCACTCTCATAATGAAACATCTCCGCAAGGGACCTAATTTCTCCATATCAATAGAGGACAATTATCGAGACGAGTGAAATTCTCGGAATCGGATATTCAAAGATTCCTTTAACACATGACATTAAAACAGATATCTCTTTAAATTATATATATATTGTCATTACTTTTCAGAAAAATTTTGCTCTCCTTCATACATTAATACACGCAGACATTATAATAGAAAAGTTGAAACAAAAGTGTGTGTATGTGAGAGAGAGAGAGAGAGAGAGAGAGAGAGAGAGAAAATTTGATATTATTTATTCATAGCATTTTAAGACTAAGACGCGAAAGAGGAACTTTGGCGTTAACTTCCTGGTCGCAATTCGGCATTTTGATAGAGTAAAACATTTCAACTTTATATTTTACAGACCTCGACCTTCCCACCACAAAAATATGCAAAAATTTGGCAAGAAACTCTGTCTAAAGACTCAAAGACTCCCAGAGCCGCCGTAAAATTCAAGATCGTTTATGCGTTATAACCTTTCCAGCGATAAAGAGACAGTTGGCAAAAAAAGAACTCGTAAATTCAAACGTTGATGTCTTACAGATGGAAAAAAGCATCGATAAAATCATCAATAAAACACAAACGCTCCCTTCTACCAACCATTAACTATCGGCACAAAGATATGAAGGAAAAATAAGATAAGATATCGACAGTCTCTGTGTTCACGTGACTGGTTTGTCATTTCCGCTTAAAGACGAAAAGAACAATTGATATTTTTACCACAACGTTTCTTTCATAAACTGAATTTATATATAAGGGTCGAGTTAGTGATTACGCTTTAGAGTCATCCTTAAGGGTTATCCTTAAAGGTAATCCTTAAGGGTTATATATAATTTATCCAAGGAAAAATTGTACAGAATTTTCATTTAGTGGATAAAATTTTTAAAGTATATAATTAAAGATTGTACTTCAAATGCAATACCTTATGATGTCACATTTATTTCCAATAATAATAATAATAATAATAATAATAATAATAATTAATACAAAAGTTTTAAAGATTCCTATATCTCGAGAAAAAAAAAATAAAAAAAATAAAAAATATATATATATATATATACTGTATATATATATATATATATATATACAGGGTGTCCCGTAAGTCTGGACTCATAGGGAAAAATAATAAAATTACAAAATAGTCCAAAAATTTATTTATAATATATATATATTTTTTTTATTATTATTTTTATTATTTTTTTATTATGATCTTACTCCGCTGGAGTTTTATTTGTGGGGCCACTTGAAAGCCAAAGTGTACGAGGTCAAACTTCAGAACATTTTCCACCTTAAAGCACGCATTGTGGAGGCGTGTCAAGAAATTTCTGCGACTGTGATTCAGAAAGTGCTGTCGCAGTGGAGATTGCGTCTTCAACTATGTGTGCGACACAACGGCGGACACTTTGAACAGATTATGTAATAAATTTTTGGACTATTTTGTAATTTTATTATTTTTCCCTATGGGTCCAGACTTACGGGACACCCTGTATATATATATATATATATGAATAGAAACGACATAAGTATTAAGGAACGTTTCTGCACACGAGGAGGAGAGATAACGAAATAATGAAAAATGAGGCGAACCGCCTGGGAATCGAACCCAGGGCCTTCCAATTGCCGGTCGGACGCTCTACCATTATGCTACGGACCTCACTCAATCACAAATCGAAATTCTCCCAAATAGGGCAGAAACCAATGCCCTCAGAGAGCACCCTCGCAAATCGTGAATATGCGCAAATATATTTGTTTGCATATATATATATATATACGCTAAGAATTTGAACATCAAAAATCAATTTTCCGTTTTCTTTTTTATTGGAGGCCGAACTCGCATATTCCCCGAGGTGACCCGGAAAACCTCTCCTAGAGCTCATATGTGAACTCAAATGCTATTATGCTCGCTTGATCGATCCTTCAATAACGCCATCAATTCGTTCTGGCTCACCATTCACTTTTTATCTAAAATGGAAAATATTTTCTTGCCCTAAAAGGAAATAAAATGAATAGAATATTTCCCTCAACTATGAGAAAAGTTTGTTTGACTTTATGAGACTCTATTATATTTGGGGAACAACATTTATCAATGTAATAAATCTAATACTATAGATATGTTTGCGTTTTTATGTCTTCATTTCAGTTTTGCATATACAAGTGTATATATATATATATATATATATATATATATATATAAGAGAGAGAGAGAGAGAGAGAGAGAGAGAGAGAGAGAGAGAGAGAGAGAGATCATATTTTTTGTTACCCTTCTTGCACAGACATGTGAAAATAAACTCTACGACCTATGATTTTATAATAAAATTTGATATAAATTAGTTATTTATTTTGCTTCTGTATTAAAATCTCAATTAGAAATTAAGTAAAGAACTGTTTTCTATTATATGGGAAAATAATTCTTTTCTCTTCAGCAACATTTTAAAATATCAAAATGTAAACAGTGTTATTTCGGCAAGTTAGGATTCTCAATTATATATATTTCTATCCTTAGTATATGAACTGTCATTGTATAAATAATATTTGTCATATGTCTGCCAATAAACCTTTTCATTTTCATTTTCATTCTTCACAATTTAACTAAAGATTTTGCTGTGTTTCGGTCTTTGTAGTGATTAAGAAGAAATATATTGTCTACTTTATGTATATATATGATGCTGATGAGCCATAGAAGTCAGTTTTTCAACAAATGATGTAACCTCACTCGACATAATCTAACCTAACCTAACTTAAATGAACTTAATGTAACTCGAACAAAATATGTTGAATTAATATCTCGTCAGTAAAATGTCAACATTTGGCTCGCAATGTTTGTTACCGAAACATGTTTTTACCTCAGCATTTGTTACATAACACTAAATTCAGTGTTTTTTTTTTTTTTTTTAACAACGCAATAAACAAACAAGTGATGAGGAACCATTTTTATTTCAAATGGACATTGTGATTGCCAGTTTTCTCATTTAAAAAGCGCTGTACCAGGCCATGCGTTTGGTGTAGTTTGCATGTAAACGATAAGCAGTTTGAAAATCTATGAAGGTTAGTTGTTTCTATATTATCTAACCTCTTTTCGTCCTAGTCTTATCCTCTGTTGTCATTCTTTTTGAAGACTTCATCTTTTTTGTTTTTAATAAGATATGCGGTTAATTATTGCTCGATAATTACGTGAATGATGTCTGAATGTTCTGGAGGATCAGTTTTGCTGTCATGTACTTCTTTGTTCTACAACAAATATCCCTTTTTAAATCACTAGTTTTCCGCACTTAAGGGGTGTTACAGAATTACAGAGCTACAGAGTTACATGCTAACAAAGACCCTAACATCCACTTTAGGCTAGCCCAAGAAGGAAGTAGAAAAGTTAGAAATAGCAATAAAAAAAAGAATACTGAAAGCTTATACCGTGCTTACACTTATAGACGTGTAAAGCTTTCGCATAGGAATAGTAATAATAGTAAAGTATAGAAAATACAAGGCTCTCCCCCTCCTCCTCCAGCCACTGCTGACAGAAAATAGTGCTGAAAGAAGATCTATAGGAAAGTAGGAAAAAGTATATTGAAGAGAAAAGCTTCAGAGTCCATTCACACCATGTGTACACTTATTTTGTGTACTCAGTTATGCATTATAAGACAGGAAAATATAGGATAGCATAAATACTGAACTACTTAATCTAATCTACACCATGCATTTTTTAAAGGAATTTTGTATTCATTTATTATGTACAAGAAGCATCATTTCGTTGTTGCATCATTTCTCTGTAGCCTACCAAATCCACCTTACCGAAGATTTATCATGTAGTAATTTATATTGTGTCCTTCGCATAGCAATTACTTAGATAAAAAACATAGTTTCCGAGTAGATCTGGAAGGGAGGATGAGGGGAAGTCAGAAGTTTCACCCCGAAGATTCCCGGGCGGGGTGAGGGACTTCATACTGACCGACATTGCTGTCAGCGGAGTTAACCCACTCACACTTCACCCTACCTGTACGCCCGCTCGAAATTTCATTCTTTAACTCGTGAAACTACCCGCCCTTTAATGCAAATTGATGCTACTAAAATGCCTATCCAACTTGTTCTTAAACATTTTAACTGAAATGCTTGCCATGACTCCTGCGGGCAGGCTATTCCACCTCTCGCCTATCTTATAGGTGAAGAAACCCCTCACAACGTTTGTCTCAAATCTTTTATCCCTTATTTTAAAACCATTGCTTCTTGTAATGTTCCTATCGTCTATGTTAAAGAAATTCTCATAATTTATGTTATTAAAACGATTTAAAATTTTGAACACCTGAATTAATTCGCTTCTTAAACACAGACACAAACCTGAATTTGTATATGCTTGAAATCTCTTTGTATGGTTTACCACTTAAGGTTGGAATAAACTTTGTTGTGCGGCGCTGAATCCTTTCTACCATTTCTATATCCTTCTTCATATAGGGCGACCAAAACTGTACAGCATATTTTCGATGAGGCCTAACAAGCTACTTATATAATGTCAAAATAATATCTTTAGATTAATATTCAAAGTTATGAGAAATAAAACCCAGTACTCTATTAGCTTTACTGCTCGCGACTGAACATTGTTTTTAGAACTTTAAATCTTTAGTAACAATGACACCTGAATCTTTTTCCTCAGAAGCTTCATTTAACAAATACTTCCCATAGTGTAATTAAATTTACTGTTGTAGTAAACTATATGCATGACTACATTTATCTACGTTAAATTTCATTTGCCACTTATTAGACCACTCTACACAGTAATATTTTCTCTATCTAGTAAACTAATTGCTTTATCCGCAATTTTAGTATCGTCGGCAAGTTTAGAAATTTTACTTACTAAATTGACATCAAGATTGTGTTGCAATAGACGTGGTGCTTTTTTCAGGATTTCAGGATTTTTGGCAGGCCATTTCACAGAAAGGTGCAAAATTTCGTTTATCCACTTCAGGTTAATGGGATTGTACAGATCAGTGACATCGATTTGAGAATTACTGAGCTGACGTTTGAATATAGATTTATATTGAATATAGATATCCACATACTTTGAGTGCTGAATTAATGTTAAATCGTATTTATTGTGTAGTACAAAGCAATGAGGATGTAACTGTGGACTCGATTACGTGTGAGTTTAGTATTTTATTTAAGCGTGGTAGAACTTAAAGTGTGTATTTTGATGTATTGTATATAGAATTCTTCTGCACTATCTATTGTTTTTGAAGCTTACAGTATATATAAGTGTGTATTTTTGATGCGTGTACATATAGTAAACGTGTATTGTATATAGATTTCTTCTGTACTAGCTGTATTATTATTTCTGATTGTATATTTATTTAATATATATTCCACGAGCAGTGCTTGCGATGCGAAATTTTACTTCCTTGGACACCATGAAAACTCTCGAGGTAACGATGATATGACGTAATGATAATACTATGAATGCGACGTTGCAACTAACATACTGGATCTTCCAGTTCTCATTTTGATGAAACCATGCTAAATTTTAGTTTTCTTTGGAAAAATATAGTTGTTTAAAACTTTAATAAAATAATTATGAAAAAACACCACTACTTTTGCAACATCCCTTATGTGTTGCTGTTGTAGAAACAAAGTACATTTAAAGTATAGTATCTACAACTAACTAATTCTTAAACTAAGATAAAGTTACTAAACAGAACAGTTTATGGTCTCAATTTGTTAACAGGGTAAAACCTATGGATTTATACTTCCCGATATTGAAATTTAAGAAAATTTAATAATTACTTATTTAAGTTTCGTTGGTGTTTTGTTCAAAGGGGGAGATTGTAGACATCAATCGACCAGGGAAGTACTCCGGGGGATGGACGTTAGGCAGATGACAGTGAGTGCTGGAACTTCTGTTTCTCCTGTCACTGTCCTCCTTAGCTGATCTTTTTCCGTGTCTCATCTCCCATGTGAGAAATCCAGCATGCTCTCAAACACACACTTCTATCCCTATTCTTCACTACACGTACTCGTACATGCATCTTACACACTACATAATCTTTTCAAAATTTAAAAAAAGGGGCAACGACTTCAAGAGTCTCGATGTACCATGGGGAGGGGACCATAAATGTCCCCACTTCTGGCTTCCCCACTGCCTGGAACGCAGACCCGGGCAGCGGGGCTGGTTCTGCTACTGCCTATTCGATATGTTCTGGGCCTTTGCGATTCACTTTTCATACACTTCTGTAACATGCGTGGCCTTTCCTCAAATTTTCAATTTGTTGAACACCACTTCTCCTTTAAACCTCATCTTCTCTTCCTCAATCAAACCCCTTTGTCTGGGATGAGTGACAGTAACCGCTTTTCTGCACACTGCTACTTTCTCTATATTCAATTTCATTCCAAAGGTGGATGTTGCGTATATGTACGTAATGAACTAACTTGCTCTCGTATTCTCGAACTTGAATCTTCCGAATTCTATACCCTCTGGCTACGGCTTACATGCTAATCCCAAACTAAATACATCTGCTCTATCTACCTTCCTCATAATTCTATTTACCATCCAAAATTCTTTGACTGCCTCACCTTCAAAGTGGAATAAATTCTATCCCACTCTCCTTTTACTGAAATCTCCACTTTAGGAGATTTCAATATTCACCACCACCTTTGACTTTCCTCCCATTTTACTAGCATCCTTGGTGAACTAGCTTACAACTTTTCTGTATTGAATGACCTAGAACATATTGTACACCACCATACTCGTGTCTCTGATCGTCTTGGAGATAAACTCAACATTCTGGATTTATTTCCGCTAAACGTTTTTCTCCGTTGGACTCCTCAAACCACAATCTTTTATCTGTTTCCTGTCCTATCGCTCTAATTCGGCCTTTGATCCTCCCAAGAGGAGACGCCTTTGATACTTTGGCGCCGCTGATTGAGAGGTCCTTAGGTAGTACTTCTGTGATTTCCCATGGAATGAATACTGTTTCCGCGGCCGGGGCCCTTCCGAGTGTGCTGAGCGTATCACGGAGGTGATTCTCTCGGGCATGGAGGGGTACATTTCATATTCTATTCCAACTAATAATGCAAAAGAAACCTTGATTAACTTTACTTGTTCTAATGCCATTCGCAACAGAGAGGTACTACCGATGTCATCCAACTTCTGTCCTTCAATAATTTATATTTCTGCTCGGAAACGTGCCAAATCTGTTCTTCGACTCGCCAAAAGTTCCCTCATCCAACAAAAATGCAAAACTCTATCCAATTCTAATTCTAATCGCTCTTTCTGGCATCTAGCCAAGAACCTCTCCAACACCTTTACTTCTTCTTCTTTCCCTCCTCTTTTTCATTCCGATGGCTCAGCTTCCGTCTCTTCTGATAAATCAACTTTTCGCTCAAACTTTCGCCGCCAACTCAACCATGAACGATTCCGGTGCTGTTCCTACATTTCCTCCCACCTCTGACTTAATTACATTTGAAATTAGATGTTCCTTCAGCCCTCTCTGGGCTCAACTTTAGTAAGGCGTACGGTCCTGATGGTGTTTCTTTATTGTTCTTAAGAACTGTACTTCTGTGCTGACACCCTGACTAATCAAACTCTTTCGTCTTTGTCTTTCATCTGGTACTTTTCCTTCCTGCTGGAAGTTCGCTTTCATTCAGTCTGTCCCAAAGAAGGGTGACCGCTCTGAACTCTCCAACTATCGTCCAATTAATTTCATTTCTTCTCTTTCTAAAGGTTTTGAATCTATCCTTAACAGGGAGATTCTTATACGCCTCTCTTCTCACAATCTTCTTTCAGATCGTCAGTATGGATTCCGCAAGTGACGTTTTACTGGTGATCTTCTTACATATCTCTCTGACTCTGTCATCCTCCTTTCGGGATTTCGGTGAAACCTTTGCTTTTGCGCTAGACATATCAAAAGCTTTTGATAGAGTCTGGTACAAATCTTTAATTTCGAAACTCCCCTCCTTCGGTTTCTGTCCTTCTATCTGTGCCTTCCTCTCTAATTTCTTTTCTGGCCGATCCTGTCCTTGCGGTTGTAGATGGACACTGTTCTTTTCCCAAAGCTATCAACAGTGGTGTTCCTCAGGGCTCTGCCCCGTCATGCACTCTTTTCCTTTTATATATCAATGATCTATTAAATCGCACTTCCTGTCTTATGCACTGCTATGCTAATGATTTCACTCTTCACTTCTCCACCCGCTTCAAAAGCATCCCTCTCAACAATCACGCCACGCTTCGCATAGGAAGGCTATGGTGCACCGAACTTCTGATCTTTCTACTATCTGTGATTGGGCCAGAAGAAACCTTGTGGCTTTCAGTGCCTCATAAACTAAGTTCTTTCATCTCTCTGCTCGTTACAATCCTCCTTACACCAATCTCTTTACCTTTAACAATACACAACTCAATCCTTCCTCTTCTTTTAACGTTCTTGGTGTTTCCTTTTCTCATAATCTTTCCGGCAAAGACTACATATACCCTCTTTCTAAGACAGTTCCTAAGACGTTAGGTTTGCTGTCCCGCCTCCGCCGCTTCTTCACCCCCACTCAGTTGCTGTTTCTCTATAGGGGTCTTGTTCGCACACACACACACACACACACACACACACACACACACACACACACACACAGAACGAAAGCCTTGTTTATTCTATATGGATATAATATTCACAGCTTCAATTTTTCCATAAGTATATTGGAATTCATTGACCGAGTTTGTTTATGATGGTCGTAGTCACAGCAAAATTTTTAAAAAAATGTAAAAATGGATCGAAAAAAACGGTACATCCCACAAGTACTGAGTTCCGAGTGAATCAAAATAGTACATGCGGTCCCTATTTTTAACACGAAGGTCAAGCTTATTGCCCCTCCTCTCGAGTTGATCTGATGAAGTGGTGAGTTGGCTTCTTTTACTCTCCACTTCACATAGGTACACCGGCTCATCGGGGATTGTATGTACCAAGAAATTACAATGTCACCATCCGGACTCGATCTCTCAATATCCGATCAACACCCGAACGTCTTAACCACTAGGATACCTAGGGCGCCCATTTATCTACCAGCCCAACCAGACATTCATTTTCACGAAATAAACACAATTTAATCACACCCCTACGCGAGAATTGGCAAGTAGAAAGTCAAGCTGAATACATGAACCAAATTTGAGGATCGAATAGTATGACCGCAAATAATAATAATAATGTAAAATATTGTCGTGATAGAGATTGCAAGTGTTGATCAATGTTGAAAACGGGTGAGGGATATTGCATAAAGGGGTGGGTTCTAAAATGGGAAAACCGAGAATAGTATGGGCGCAAATATTAATGCAACTATTTGAAACCATCGAGGTAGAGATTGAAAGTGGCAATACACCTTAAAATGTCAGCATTAAATCTGCGGAGAGAATATAAAGACACCATTAGTCGACCAATCAGGAAAGTCCAAAGCGTGGACCCGTTATATCGGTGTTACGATTGGTACACAAAATTTGACATAGCTCCGCCCAGTTACATTGACGACCAATCATCAAAATTACGAACCGCCTATTAGTCTTTTGGGGTGGTGCTTGGGGATCATGCATATAAAAGGAAATATTTTCAGCTGGGAGTCACAGTGGTTATTTTCACCAGTGAATAAACATTCCCTCCGCCATGAATCAAGAACTTTACAGTTTACTGGATTTATATCAAGATGGAGACACTGTCACGTTGTCCACAATTAATCTTTTTAACGCAGCCGACCGGGATGGATTATTTCCAACGTAAACCGTTGATGATATTTGCAATGACGCTCTTTACGATTCGACGCAAGGGACTGCCGTAGAAATGTAAGTAATTATGTGCCTGTAATTTTATTTTTTGTAGCCAATTATTCGCGAACTGGTTATTTATTTAGTGTGCCTGTCATGAGGAGAAAGAGCACTGTTCTGGATTATTTCATCATATATATGGAGGGTTATAGTAATTCATCTCATTACATTAAAAATGCTTCATTTAGGTATCCGCAATTATAGATTATTTTGTAATTAATATTATGCTAAAGTCCTGCTTTGATTCGTTGAATTTTTTTATAGCAATCCTTTGCATGTTTTAAACAATTTTATAAATTCCATAATAAATGTTATTCGGCATTTTCTCTTAAAGGAACTTCTCTGAGCGGTTCAAAGATATCTTCACAATGTAATACTCTTGCTATATGTATACTCTGCATATGTTTAAAGCAATTGGGTTTTTATTAAAAAAAGAATCAGTATGAACTAATTATTTATCCTTTCTCTTTAAAAGTCGGATGAGGATTTGACACGTGTTATACAAGCTTTTCGTTTTGAAGAAACGCATGTCGTGGGCCTGAATACGGAAGTAGAAGTTTTACCGAGCAGTCAACCCAACGACTGTCACATCATTAACGAAATAATGTAAGTATTTTTTTTATGTTTCCATCTTTTTTTCGGGGAAGAAGACACAATGTATTTTCATGAATTTATTAAATGAAAGAAAACATGTTTTTCGTACAATAACTATCTTAAGGTACAGAATATACAAACTAACATTATTGGTAAAAAAAATATATATATATTATATATACACACACGAACAAAATATCAAACTATAGAACGAGTACGCACAATCGGAAAACGACTTTTTATCTGTCTGCATACCATTTCGTCGTTTCGTTGAGTGTGACACGGGTCGAATAATTTTAAAAAATTTATAAATTCTTTACCAGGTGATATATGCATGAGAAATGAAAGGCAGTACATTCCACAAGTATTAATAAAATATCCTTGTAGATGGAAAGGATTCCATACAATTTTGGGGATATGCATCTGATCGAGAAATTTTACAATAACAGGGTCACTCCAGGGTTGAGTCCCGAGTGAATCAAAATAGTACATGCGGTCCTTATTTTTAAAATAGATTGCAAACCAATGAATCCCTTCACTACCAATAACATCTGTGTTCACAATAAGACTACCGCAATTTCTCGTAGATGGCAATTTCAATGATTCATTCTTCGCAAACACACTGATAAATTTGGAACGTGTGATTCATTCACTATTCATTACTCTCTGAAGTGTATTCGCATCCATTTTTTAAAAGTCAGTGACAATGCTCCTAAATCTGTCTACTTCTATTAGGGCTTGTGACTCGAGGTATACTAGTAAACTAATAGGCGCGACTATCGGCTTGGCGAATTCCAATCTGACTGAGATGTTTCCACTCTGTTGTGGACTTATGTGTGTATTTACACAAGCAGATAAGTCAGGTGTGATGTCAAACGGATAAAGGTTAAATTGATCGATGAATTCTTTCTGCGTTACCCCACTCCCGAGCTCATCACAATCACCTGCAATATAAGCCAGATTACTATATGCTCTCGCGCAAAGCGGGAGCACAGCGTCTTATGAGTAGTCCGTACCCAATGTTCCTCCCAACGCAAAGCCATTAACGTATAGAGTTATATTTTTAAGGGCGAAATTCTCGAATTTAAAGGCATTCTTTTTATATTTTCCATTCACCGAATTGTGTTCCTACATTCCAATTAATATCCTTTTAGGTAGATTTCCCAGGGCTATGTTTTTTATCTGTTTCGATGCCAACCCTGCTGACACCGTGTATAGTTTGATCTGTACTCTGTTAATTGGATATTTCACTGTGGCGTGTAGTAAGTTTTTCTCAATTTCTATTTGTTTTGGTGAATTTAATTTCACTCGCCGTACGCGGAGGTGTCTCCATAATGTGAATCACAACGGGTTTTGCTCCCTCTTCTTGATCAGCATCCAGATTTAAACAGATCTCAGGATTCGTGCGTGTGAGCTTTATTTTGATATCCACGCCATTCACAAGCAACTTTTCCTGAAATGTGAAACATGAATGCAGGCGTCCAAAACACTCGTATATCTTCTTTTTAGAATTTTTAAATTTGTCCTTTATACTACCTTCGTCTTTAGCTTCATAATATCCCTCGGCACTTAAAATGGTATCCTTCGCTTCTTTGGAAAAGTTGAGGACATTTTCCAGATAGGTTTGTAGGTGAGAGTACCCCGTTCCTGCCGATATGTTGACCTGATTTAAATATACGTCACACTGGTTGAATATGGAGTGCAGAAAGTTTGTTTCAGGGTATACAGCATATTTGTCATCGCAGTCCGTTCCATCAGAATGGGCTATACGTAGTTAGCGTACATGTGCACACAGCTTGGGTCAAAAAAGTAAGGGCCTGAGCTGGGTACCACGAATTCTATAGGGGCACTCGGGGAACTAATTGCGTTTAAAGGGTTAATTGTAATAAAGTCACTGTGATCAATAGAAACTTGAGTTGGGGGCATGTCAAAGAGGGACAGCTCCGATTTACAACATTGTGAACTACACGGATGGATGAAGCTTGCCATTACGAGTTAAAAATAGTGCCTCCTCTCTCGACAAGTAGTAAACAAACTATGATTCATGAGATCAATGTCCTTAGCTTATATCAATCAAAAAAATGGTCAACCATATGTTTCATTCGCTTAGAACATTTCTTTTTTGATATCATTTTACGTTTAATGCCACGTGGTGGTAATCCCTTCTTCCGGACAGCCCTCTTCTTCTTCCCACCACCACGCATTTTTCTCTTTGTTTCTTTGACGATTTCGTCCCGTATACGCTTTAAGTGTTTTTTTAGAGCTTCTTTAGGTTTAGCCCCAGCAAATATGTCTTCTGTCGTGTTAAGACCTGATTGTAGCGCTTTCCTTCCAAGGTATCTGGCACCCCTCTTCAGCAAAGGGACAGCCGTACGTAGTATGGTTGAAAAAATGGATCCAAGTCCACTACCACGCTGGTATCTCACCCCTCGAAAGACTGTGAAAGGCTTTCTGTCCATTATAACTCAGTGCATCGAAAGTGCAGCTTCACTGTTAAGCTCCCATCACCGAATGGGAATTTTTTTCCCTCAATCGTTCTTATATACTGGGTGATCCAGATAAATGGGACCCATAAAAAAAAGCCAAATATTCTTAATATTTAATTCCTTTCATAAAAACTATATATCATTCGAAAGAGTAGAGTTACAAGTTTATTATGAAATATTTATTTTTTTAAAATTACTCCTTTCAAATGTGCTCCATTAGTTGCCAAGGATTCCAGTGTTCTCGCTTGTAAGTTCTGCATCACTTTTGCAAGAGTGTGCGGTGGTATGGCCTGTATCTCATTTGTGATGGCGGCCTTCAATTCTTGCAAGGTCGTTGGGTTATTTCTGTAGACCCTACTCTTTAAATATCCCCAGAGATAATAATCTAAGGGAGAAAAATCCGGAGACCTTGCGGGCCATTCAACGTCTCCAAATCTTGAGATTAACTCGCCTGGAAACGTTTGACGCAAAACTGCCATGCAGTTCCTCGTGGTATGGCAGGTAGCTCCGTCTTGTTGGAACCAGTGGTTTTTTAGACAAAGATCTCTTAATTTAGGAATAAGGAAATCGGTCAACATTTTTTCGTAGCGATCACCATTTACAGTGACCGTGTTTCCGGTGGAATCCTCGAAAAAGTACGGCCCTATGATCTGAGATGCGGTAAGACCACACCAAACAGTTACACGCTGACTATGCAACGGGACTTCGGTAATATTCAATGGATTTTCTGTTGCCTAGAAACGACAATTTTGTTTGTTTACAGTTCCATTCAAGTGAAAATGGGCTTCGTCTGACATAATCAAAGTTGCTAGAAAATTGGTGGTGTCATTTACCTTCTGTTGGATCCATTGACAGAATTGTCGTCTTCGTGCGAAATGTCCATCGTTTAGTTGTTGCACTGTTTGAATTTTATATGGAAAGAGCGTTAAATTTTGCTTGAATATACGGTGTGTTGTTCCATATCCAACTCCTAACAGCTGAGAAGCACGTCTGATGCTTATGTTAGGATTATCCTGTACAATTTCATGAGTTCTGTTAATGATCTCGTCTATCCTTGCTGTGCGCACTCTTCCAGTTGGTTTTCTTTTTCCAATGCTGCCAGTTAGGGAAAAATTTCTGACACACCGACGGATTACTTTCTTAGAAGGTGATTTTGATATCTGAAACTTTGTCTTGAAAGATCTTTGAGCTGAAACTACACTTCTTCCATGCTCATAATATTGCTCAGTTATGAAACGCAGCTGTTCCACAGTCCATGCAGTCATCTTGAAGGGTTAGTTTTAACTAACACTTTTATTTTGTTTTGTATCTTATCTTGTCTTGTATTGTCAAAACCTATACAATCCTGTACAAACTTGTAACTATCCTCTTTCGAATGATGCGTATGATTTTATAAAAGGACTTATACTTTAAGATTTACAGGGGTTTCTTTTGGGTCCCATTTCTCTGGATCACCCTTTATATTGAGATATTGGTTATTAGATTAGTTGCGGCATTCACATAATGGGGTGTGTCATATGTAATACTCAAACTCTTCGCTCTATGGTTGGGAATGTGAGCAATGCGTAGCAGGCGTGCCTGGGTATCCCCAACATACTGGTGCTCCACTATATTGCAGTAAATATAGCACATGTCTGCGGGTGTATAGCCAGCAACCAATTTCTCCAATTTCATCTGATATATCAGGCTGGACAAGTCATGTTGTACCTCGTGAAAGGTATTTCTTTGGAAGGCTGAACGATATCGCCCCTAGGTTATAATTTTGAACAGGCCTTTATCTTTAATATTTCTGTTAGCCTTTGATTTTAGGATTAGAGTATGTGCAGGGTTTTCTTTGTTTACGATTTCGTATACTAAATCAGCCGTAAGATTTGAGTTTTTTAAACTTACGTTTAAGTCTTTCACAACATCCTCAGCCACACCATAAAGGCCAAGGCGTAGTATTACTACTGTACTGTACTACCGTGCATCCTCAGTCCGAGCGATACGTACAGTTTCATCCCGAGTTACCCCGGCTTTTTCACACTCATCAATGTCTCTGAGAATCGTAAAAACGGGATCTTTATAATCAATATTTAAAAAGAGGGTGTCCAGCTGAATTTCGCATATCCCCACCTCATACGTATCACGACCCAACTCAATGGGTCTGTGGAGTTCTGTTACAAAGTTGGCTAGTGTGTTGTTAGGGTGTACAGACAGACACGAGGAGGACGGGAGTGTGACGTTGAAATGGTTAGGCGCCATGTTGCATACTATTTAAGCTTCATTATTGCATCAGCTTCCTAATATTTTCTCAATTTTAAACACATTTTTTCCTAAATTAAATGTCACTTTCTGCAACTCCTCGCAGTAAAAGCCTCCTGCGATTTCTAGCCCAATCATATCTTCTACGTAATACAGCATTAACTCGCCCTTAGGCCTCATAGCCCTAACTTTAAAAATCTCACGTGTCCAGCCTTGCTGAAATCCCTTCGCGAATTTATTTCCCTAAAGCGACAGCCTTACATAATCATTGATTTTGAAACGCGCAGAGTGTGGTGGTGGTGGTGTTTCATCTCTTCTCACATCAGGCTCTGGGCGCGTACCTCTTTCTAAAATCTCGTTAGGTGTTGTCCCAACCGTGCGATGGTGTGAGCGGTTGTAGGATGATGCTAATGATTCCAGAATGTTTAGAAATCTGTATGTGTTTTTATGTGTAAAATAGCAGTGCATACGTTCCTTTATGGTACGTTGAACTCTTTCAGCTAAAGCTGCCTTATGTATAGAATTGGTAGTGTAGTAGCTGATATTAAACTCTCTCAACATGTTCTGAAAAGCTCGGCGTATAAATTCTTTCCCCATATCCGTACAAAAATAGCCAGGAACCCTGTTTTCTTTCAACATCAGCGTTTTGGTGGCTTTAGCAACTGTTTCAGGTGACTTATTTTTCAGAGGAATTATACATCTATTATGAATAGGATGTAGCGGTAACCATCGTTATACACTGAATATCTTTGCATGTTTGTTAAATCTGCTTGCCAAATAGTCATTCGAAGCAGCTGTTGTCTTGGCTGATTTAAGCATTTTTCTCATATGTTTATGAAGTGTATAAGCGTGCTGTTCCCGCAAAAACCTCTAAACATCTTTTTTCCCTACTCCATCATTGTAAACACTTCTGTACAGTCTATCTACGCCTCCGTAGGAGGCTGGGCTAGAAATGTCATAATATCGTCTTCTTAATATGTTAGCCATTTGCGTATTTTACAGGCACGTGGGTAGGGTTGACCGTTGTTTAACCTCTTCTTTCTCCTCTTCAGAGGTGTTATCGCCGGGGGTGATGGCGTTTTCAATTGTGGCATGTGCGATGCATGTTCGAAGTCTTTTAACCTGTTCAGATTTCCTATCATTGCTTTGGGGATATTTACCTGCTGTGGACTTGCTTTAATATGCTCCCATCCTGATGGGGATGGCCTATCTCACTTTCTCATCAGATCATGGACGATGTCCACGATATTCGATCCCTGTATCTTTGCTCCTTCCTCAATGATCTCACCTGTATCGGTCCACTGTATGTTGGGATCCTCATTCAATAGATTATAAAGACTTAAACCTTTATTCCTCAATGTATGTGGGAGGGTGCTTTTTAATACATGCTTGATGTGTTATGCGGCCGACCCGTTATTCTTTGGCTGGCCAGCTCTATCGTCGGGCACAGGCCCTATGTCACCATCCCCATCGTTGTCTGCTGTGCCTAATAACTAGGGACTTCAAAAAGGTTCATAAAAAATGCCTTGAAAGTTCAAAAAAGTTCATTAAATTTGCCAAAAAGTTCAAAAAAGTTCATAATAAATTCATTACATATCAATTAGATCTATCAATTAAGGTATCAAGAATTACACATCAAAAAGCATACTTCTTCATTGCACTTGCTAAAAGTCAAAATTAGATTTTAAAAAATACAAAATTATAAAAACTATGAAACTCCAAAGAAAAACTTTTACTTTATTCGTTAAACAAACACAGAAGTTATTGAACATGTTAAGCAATATCTTTATTCCATTGAAGAATCATATTCTCTTCTATATGCTCGAAAGTTAAGTTCAGTCTCTTTGGCACAACTACATCTTTGTAAAAGGAAAAGAATCGCTCAACTTCGACTGAAACTATTGGAGCAAATTTTAAGGCGCACACAATCTCTGGAGAGCACTGAAAATCGTAATCTCCTCTTCCTTGCAGAATCTGAGCACATCTGGAGGGAACCTCGAAATCAGGATTATTTTTCAGAACATCTTCTAATTTGTCTTTATATGTACGATAACTTAGATAAGGTTATGCTTAAGTTAATAAATTTATTTAAAAGTCAAAAATATTAATAAATTATTAATATTTTGGACTTTTAAAGTAATTTTATGCACTTTTTGTAATATTATTATTCAATAATATTACAAAAAGTGCATAAAACTACTTAAAGTTCATAACATTATTAAAAGTTCAAAAAGTTCGTAAAAGTACTAAAAGTTCAAAAAAAGTTCATAAACATTTTTACGAACTTTTTTGAAGTCTACTAATAACCACAGGAATCTCTGTCGGATTCTTATAATTTTCGTACTCATAAAGAAATTTCTGCAGAGCTTCTTGGTATAAGATTCTTTTCTCATCAGGTGTTTTTTCACTCTTTCATAGGGCTAACAATTCGCTTTCCATTCTTTTAAGCCTGCTTTTACGGGGTTCTAGAACCGTGTCTGGATTCTTTGAACTTTGCATTGAAGCATACACCTTGTGTGGAATCACTACCACTTTGTTCATTATATTAATCTAGTCAGTAAAGGACCGAAAGATGAAAATAAGATGGGGAGGAATGACCCTCCTCTTTGTAAAATAATTCGTTTTTCTTCCCCACAGTTTGACTTTTACGAGCGAGTACGTATTATGTTCTTGTAACGCCGTAGGCGAGCATTCTGAGGAGGTTTCATTGATACATTGCAATTTATAACGTTAAGACAGATTTCAGAGATGCATTTTAAAAAGTCGGAGTCGATATTTTTAGCAAACATCTGTTGCATTGCCCGGGGCCGTCGATGATAGATTTTTATTAATTCATGGTATTTCTTTAGACTATTTGTCATACTGGTATATACACCGTTTCAGGCTCGTTTGGAAATATATTCGTACTTAGAAGCACTCTAAACGTGTTTCGCGGATGAAGGTCGCAGAGCAAATATCAGTAACGCGGACTTGTAGCCTCTTTATAAACTTCCAAAAACTCTTACGCTGATTCGGGAACATTTGATTGGCTAATATCCCAATTTGTGATACATCTCTACGTTGCGCGAATATGACTAAATATTGTATTTAACGACACATCCGGCATGTATCTATTTTTGAAAAATAGATTATGATTGATGAAGAACACGCTTATGTTAAGATGGTGGGAGAATATTGTAAATGTCTCGGCAAACGTTTTATCCATCTCCATGAGATCGTCAATTACAATGACTGTATGTTCATTTCCCTTTAACGAATTAACGTCATATACACCTTTGTGGAACAAAATATCATCTTGGTACTCGTTGAACACTGAGTGATACGACGAATAGCACCATATAACTTTATGCACAAATTTTGAGAACATCTCCCCCTCATCTTTGATGATTTTAAGCATAAACACAGTTTTACCACATCCTGTAGGGCCAGATATGATACATGTGGATGGACTCGTGAACCTGAATTTTTCTACAGAATCCATTTCTAACACGTCACACACCTAAGTGGGTCATTTACAAAATATAATAAATATTTAAGTGATGACCCTTATATTCTACAGTCTTGCTTTTCTCTTCTTCCACAGAACCGTGAATGAAGATGAGGTACAGCACCCCATCATCGATATTACAGATGATCTCGAAGACAGTGTAGTTGAGATCACAGACTCCATCCCCGTTGCCGAGTCCATACCAGCGATACCTGTCGCACGCAACAATTCAAAGTGGAGGCATGATGAAGAGCCCTCCACGTCAGGTATAAAGCGTGCCAGGATTGCGTAGGTTGTTAGACCACCAGTAATAGAGCCCCAACCTTCTATGTCTTACCACACAACCCCCACAATAGTACCTTCCTCAAATACATCTCCTTATTCCTGTTCAATTCCGGGTACATCCTCCACATCAGCAGCAGCAGCTTCTCGTTCTGTAGAGGATAGTATAACATTCGAGTTGGTGCGCACCACTACCCCCACCCAAGTCTTGACTAGAAATCGGTATATCGTCAGGGTTGATCCTAGATCCGTGTATAGCAATGGTGTTGAACACGGACTACGGCGCATAGTTGAACGTATTGTAGAGGTTGCCCTTCAGAACCGCGACGAACGTGAAGTCAGAACGCGGCTGTCCTTCGGGTTCGGGTCAGATGACGGAGATGTAGATGATGTTTGGGTATTAATACCATTCAGACGCTTGACAGCTGTAGATATAGAGTATATATTAGACCGTATAATGCAGGCCTCTCAAAGTAGTATAGCTTTCAATATGAACAACTTCACGGTAAATATTGACCGTGTATTCTGTGTTGCGGGTCATAGTTCCACACCTTATACTCTTAACTTCAATTCTCAGGCTATTTATAGACGGCATATAAACGTCGATCGTAGTTGCGGCTCTATCGCAGTAGTCTTAGTTCGTATGTTACTGTACTAAATACACGGACCCAAAAAATTTGGTTGCCTACGGTAGTGGAGCGTGCCCGTAAACTAGCTGTAGACTGTAAACCTGAGTTTGACTGTAATATGGGTTCTGAGGAGTTGAGAAGGGTAGAACAGGAAATGAATGTTCGTATAGTTGTGTTTGGAATGGATGATCGTCGTAGGACTGTGTATGTTTTTAAAAGCAGTGTGAGAGATCATACAAGAACCCTACTTATTTTAGGGTTATCAGGAACAACGTATCTCCCCATCCGTAATATAAGGGCCCTTTACGCGAGTTATGATAAAAGTCGAAAATATGGACGACATCATGATTTGTGTAAGGGGTGTATCGAGCTTGCGGATGATATAGTGAAACATTGTAAAGATTGCCACATAGTATGTGAGCAGTGTAAAAGCTCCAAATGTGAAAGCCGTGTAGTTGAAGCTGAGAAGAGGGATTGCGATGTGTGTAGACGCACATTTTTCAATAATAACTGTTTTGACCTCCATAAATCAATTGGCACGTGCAGGAAAATGAGAATCTGTGAATGTGGTATATTTCACATGATGGATAATTGAGGAAATAAGAAATATAAGGCGGTTGGAGTAAAGCATGTATGTTACATGAAAGACACTAAGCCTGAAAATAGCCCTTGTATAACTGCGTACTATGATATAGAAACATACACGAACGCTGAAACCAAAGAGGTTATTCCACATTTACTTGTAAGCCAGACTATCTGTAATGAGTCTGGAGATCGAGTGTGATGAGTGTCACAAATGTGGTAAACGGACAAACGTTTTTAAAACGAGTGGCCACGATAGCCCTGTGAAACTCTTTGTATCCTATATTGTCAAGTTAGCGGACAAATTAAAAAAAATGACTGTGTATATTCTTGCCCATAACGGGGCAAAATTTGCCACACAGTTCCTTTATAAGGAGTTGCTTGAGCACGAGTAATCTGAGATATTTACAGGTGATCCCTTGAAAAGAGGCAACAAACTAATACCGATGCAAATAAGAGGTAATGTAGAGTTTAAAGACACTATTATTCACACCTTGTATATTAGCCAAGCTCCCCAAGGTGATGGGTGTAGCCGCTGAAGTTTCAAAAGGATATTTCCCTTACACATTCCTTACTAACGAAACTTTAAATTACGTGGGACTACCTCTACCCAAAAAATACTTTAACTATGAATGTATGAGTACAGATGAACGTGAAGATTTTGACAGCTACTACAACAGTTTTAATGAATCTGAACCTTACAATATAGCTGATGAATGTGAGCGTTATTGCGTGAATGATGTGCGCGCACTTAGAGTATGTTTCCATGCGTTTAGAAGGATGTACATAGGCCGTTTCAAATGCGATCCGCTACAAGTCGCAACTACGATCGCCTCATCATGTTTTACGGTGTTCAAGAATAACTTCCTGCCTAAAGACACCATAGTCGTTATTCACAGAAACAATCCCGGCAGTTATGGGCACAAAGCTATTTACTGGCTGATACACATACATCAGAAGACAGGTGTATACATAAAGCATGCCTGCAACACAGGGGAAGTACCCATTAAGGTTAATCGTCGTGTTTTTTGGGTTGATGGTTTAAGCGAAAACCGTACCACTGGTGAGAAGACTGTGTACTCCTTTAACGATTGCTGGTGGCACGATGCCCGCGTCTTGAGTGTGGAATCGTAGGAGATATCCACGGTAGATCTCCTGCCGACAGTCTTGCGTGGTCCCGCACCCGCGATCAATTTATAGGCTCCCAGTTCACTCACAAAGTCTTGTGGGAGCATGAGTATGATGCACGGATGGAAACAGATGGACAGTACCTTGGAGAAATAAACACGATCAAACGTTCAATGGTGCTGGATCCTCACAAATGCGATGATAGCTTGTTCGGAGTGCGTACAAATCCTTTCAAGCTATACTTTCCGCTTACGGAGGGCGTGAAACTCCATTACTTCGACTTCTGTTCTTTATATCCCTACGTGATGAAGAACAAACCATACCCCGTGGGTGCACCTGAGAAACTGGTGGGACCTGACCTGCCCACCATCGAGGTGTTCTCAACAAATTTGAATGGGTACTATTTTAGCCTTTCTTTCGTAGATGTGCTCCCCCACGCCATTTATGGATGCCGATCTTACCCGTCCTTATCGATCAGAAGCTCATGTTTCCCCTGTGCGTGAAGTGCGCAGAGGAGAACAATGGGGAATGTAATCATACAACCAACCAGCGTAAGATTAGAGGTGTATATACAAGTCCAGAGCTGGATCTAGCTGTTCGCCATGGCTACAGAATATTGAAGATATATGAGGTGTGGAAGTTTCAGAAGCTATCCAACCTTTTCACGCCATATATAAACGCTTTTTTGAAGGATAAGGTAGAAGCATCAGAGTATCCGCTAGGGGTTGATACCGAAGATGAAAAATCGGCTTATATTCAACGTTACCGTGACCGTGAAGGTATACAGCTTGACCGTTCCCAAATTGTAAAGAACCCAGGCAAGCGCTTTAGTGCAAAGTTGTGCCTAAACAGTCTTTGGGGAAAATTTGCACAGAATACTGGGAAAGGGAACGTTCATTTGGCACAAAGTTATAGTGAAGTCTGGGATTATGCCAATGCTCCCGATAAAGAGATAATGGAGATCGTGAATGTAGGTATTACTTACATAATAAAGTAAAACAATACCGAATTGGCCACAGATAACTCACGGGTTACAAACATACCTGTAGTCAGCTTCACAACGGCCTATGCACGCATCAAACTTTGGGGCCTATTGCATTCTCTTGGGTGGAGGGTTTTGTACGCCGATACAGTTAGTGTGATATTCACAGAGATGGAGGGTGAATACTTGCCTCCTATTGGTGAATTCCTCAGAGAGTTGCCTCATCCTCAGAGGATGAGTATGGTGATAGAGCACACGCTGACTCCATTGTATCAACAGGGCCAAAAACGTATGGGGTACGGGTGAGGGTGGGGGAGGATATGAAATATATCGTGAAGGCTAAGGTATCACGCTAAACCAGGCGAATCGGCGGGTCGTTAACTTTGATTCGTTGAAGGATCTAGTGTGCTTGGATGATGATGACCAGCCACCCCAACTAACTGTAGGGACCCACAACTTTCGGGCACAGAAGCTGGGGGGCGTGAAGGAAATTCGGGGTACGAAGGTGTGCCGTAACACCTATAGGAAACGTTACCAAGTGCCTGGTACCTATGATACCGTACCCTTTGGATACCATAATCTTTGATATGTCTATTGTTATATGTTTATTTATTACACGTATTTGTAAATATATATATATATATATATATATACATATATATATACACACACACACCTTGAATATTTAATTTATTAAATAAATCGTGTTTCAATTAGCGTTTCACTTTCTCCTTTGTGTGTGTGTGTGTGTGTGTGTGTGTGTGTGTGTGTGTGTGTGGGAGAAAGTTCTAAGCTCCGCCCACCTGTATGCTCGGTCACGTGATTCCTGTTACTACGTGAGCATATCTCTTCCCTGCGTGCTCAGTTGACCGCTGCAAGCCCTGGGTCTCAGACGTGCATTTCCTCACGTAGATGAAAAATAGTAATGGCTACCTTTAATTTTGCGTGTTCGACGTTTATGAAATGTATCGGTAAAGTGTGAAGATAAGGTTACTGAATGGCTCCCTATTCCACCCTCCTTTGATACTTTTAAGGCTACATTGAATCGTCGCAGGAACAAGAGGTACAAATACTCTACGGCTATTCTGGCGAGAGCTTTGCAGGATTTCGTGATACAAGTGATGTATTGAACTATGTTGTAGGACTAAACTTTATAAAACCTTACATATACCGTGAAGTAGAAGAAACAACACGTGCAGAAGAGAAGCAACGGATATGGTTAGTGATTCTTGTTGATGAGTGGTGCGACAAGCGATATTATTATCATGTTGCATCATACCGAGTACTCGTACCCTGCGACTGAGAATGTAAACCTTGTCGTAATGGAGAATCTTAAGTATTTTTACCACTACATTAATATATATATCATGACGAGGTTTGTAGTGAGGTTGTGGCTAAAGGTCTGCGTGAGTATTTAACAGAATTTAGAGATGAGTATCGCATGCTAAGCAGAAAGGAAAAATATGGTCATATGTTTCTCTCAAATAGTGCGCCGGAGTGTGAATAAAATGTGCTTAGTTCGTGAAAATCCCACTAAGCAAAAATATCTGGTGCTTATTCTGGGGAGTGGGAGTGCTAAAACATTAAAACCGATATTGCTTCTTGTATCAGAAAAATTCTCAAAACACCTACCCAGTATAATGGGATACAAGTATTCACGTTGGAACAACGCCGTACACGTTTCATCAGATTATGGTGTGACTGACTCCTCCTGTCGAGCCACTCCGCTCGCCTGTTGCTCATAGTCATCTCAGAGCTTAAACCAACTGGACGTGCGTTCCTCGAATACGATGGAACTTCCTTTGAGAAGCATTCTTAATGTCGTGTACGATGTGTCCGTGACAAAGGAGTTGTGCGTGTTCAGGCGTGAAACCGGTGCCATTAACTATCTACTGGAAACGACTTGTAGACAAACAAACAAACGGAATGTTGTTTATTTAAGTTTTGAGGAGATGAATAGAATCTTCGTGGTAGTTGAGAAGTGGAGTGAGGATTGTTATAAAATTCCTGCAGGTGTAGGTACAAGAAGAGAGCAGATTAGTGATACCCCTCATATGCCGTTGTTTGTACGCTGTGTATAAATAACGATCAGCCATGCATTGATATACGACTGATGTGGAAGAATGCATCTGATAATAACGTTCTTGTTCCCACGCGAAACCGATTCATCCTCAACAGAATTTTTGAAATCGTCGGATTTCGCAAGCTGAAGCCTATATTAGACGCTCGTATTACGTATATGCCTTATTTTGATAACGGTTCTTGAATACACATTCACCGCTCTGCTCGATGGGTTTACCGAGTGTAGGACTGAATAAGGCAAGAATTGTCTAGAGCTGGATGCTTATTTAAAAGGTTTAGACTCTTTGAAATATCATGAACTTTGGTACAAAGCACTTGAGCGGTACAAGGCTGAGCTCACCTACACCGTTCACCCTGAAGAACTATTTCTTTATATAATGAGCAGCTGTCGTAATGACTTACAAGATTATTTCAACTGCCGCTATTGAAAAGCTTGGGTCGGTAAAAATAAACCCTCGATTGGAAAGGAGTGTTTATAAACGTGTATTTAATAATGATGTTGTGGCTAACGATGCCCTCTTTGTGCGTGGTTTTGATTGTATTCTAGCCGTGTTTAAAGATAACTTGCCAACCGAATGTAAAGTGGGCCGAAAAATAGTATTGAACGATATGAAGGCCATTTACAAAGAGTATAGGTATCCCTATAACTTTAGCGGTGAAATAATGTTAAACCGTATTTACCGCGTAGTGCAAAGCAATAATGATGTGACTGTAGACTCGATTACATGTGAGTTTAGTGTTTTGCGCGGTAGAACAAAGTGAATGTATTTTGATGTATATTTATTTTCAATATATTTAATTATTTAATATAATTGTAGGTATATATATATATATATATATATATATATATATCAGTCTTTCCTCATTCGTGATCAGTCTTTCCTTGTGAACAGACGTGTTTTATCGAGTGTCCAGTGTTACCAATTGAATAAGTGGTTTTCGTTCAAGTGTCTTTAAAAAAAATAGTGTTTGGTGCATTCTTAACTAAATTACTTCTTGTTACTAATCAGTCATTAACGAATATATTTCATTTATTGACTTTATTCATTAATATATTACTTCACTAAACCAAGGCTAGTGCCTTGTTTTTTTTCCCGAATCTATTACTACACGAGGTTTCATAAGGTTGAAATTCCCTTGGTTTGCCTTTTTTGTTTTTCAAATCTATCAGAAACGAGGTTTCTTAAGGTTCATTCTCCCTTCCTTCGGGAGATCAGGTAGGGTGTGGTCACCCACCATGGGAAAAAAGGAATTAAGTCGGTCGAATAGGGGACAGATAAGTTTCATTTAATACTTTTTCTTTACAGATCTTTCATCGGTAGCTTAATTATATATTCATTTAGCATAAAATTGTGTTACAAGAACCTGTTTCTGCGTTTCAAGAAAAATTTGCGGGTTTTCGCAGGTGACGGCACAAGAAGCACGCGGTAGACCTACGTTGTAATTTATTAATTTCCAAACGCTCGTTTTTTTTTTTAACTAATTAAAAGCATGGCAACCCCGTCAAGTACTTGCAGTCCCTGTAAAGGGAAATTTGCCGCTTACGCGTTTTTCAATGGCTAATAATAATGGACAGTTAGTTTGCAGGTGGTGCTCAAGCATGGAAGTGCCGAGGAACGAGTTAGAACGTGAGAGGGAAGCCAGGGTGAGGCTTGAAGAAAGCGTGATGCTCCTGACGACAAAATTAGAATCCCTTGAGACTCCAGTTATGACCCCTCCTGCCTCAGTTTCTACTATTAATATAAATAGTACTAATAGCCCTCTCTCTTCCCCTAGTTCCCAACCCTTCGTTCGAGTGCGTAATGGAGCCCCATTGAGAAAACCTAAGACTTGTCTACCAGTAATAACAAACAATAAGTTTTCTGTTTTAAGTTTCGAAGATGCTGATGAACCGGAAATACAACTCGTTGGCGATTCCATTGTTCGAGGGCTGCTCGAGGAATTCTGTTGGAGAAACACTCGTCGTAGGCGCCGTTACTGCTACCCTGGTGCAAGGGTAGAGGATATAACTAATAGTGTTGACCATTTTACAGACGGTACCGCCGAGGACACAACGTATGTTATTCATGTTGGTACAAATAACGTTTTAAATTCTAGATCGGAAGAACTGCTGGCTAGGTACAAGGACTTACTAGAGCGATTAAAGGAGAAAACTAATAAGATTGTTTTAACAGGTATACTTCCTCGAATTATCCAATGTAACGATTTCTACAGCAAGGCGACCTCTATTAACAATAACCTACAGACTCTTTGCCAACAGGAAGGAGTGCATTTTGTGAATTTTTGGAACAGTTTCTACGGCAGGAGGGACTTCTTCCTCGGAGATGGAACGTTGACGTTGGAGCTGCGCGTTTAGGAAAACTATTTCATAATACTGTCTCTTCTTTTCAGGCTGCCGTAACTCGAACGGTCCTAACGTAAATTCCACAAATTTCCCCTGCTCCTGCGCTCGCAAAGGTGTCGCAATTACAAACAGTTTGAAGGTTCTATCCTTAAATGCTCGTAGCTTACGAAATAAAATAAACGAATTTTTTTCTTTAATTGCTTGTAAAGACTGTGATTTAATTGCGATAAATGAATCGTGGCTTAGCACTGAAACACGTGACTTTGTAGGGGAGTATCAAATTAAAGGTTATAGACATTTTGTTAAAAACAGAATAGGTAGGCGAAGAGGCGGTGTTATGTTGTATATCAAAGATAATATTGCGAACTTTATAGAAGTAATGCACACAATTCCAGAACCGATAGATTCGACTATAGCAGAACTTAAATTGAACGATTTCAAACTTCTTGTTGCGGTTATAGATAGGCCACCTAATCAAACAGCTGATACGAACGAAGCGTTATATCGTGAACTAAAGAGAATAATCGGTAGTGAGCAGGCCTTAGTTATGGGTGACTTTAATTGCGCCAACGTGAATTACGATACAATGCAGGAAGACGCGGAAGGTAATCGTTTAGTTAATTTTCTTGAGGATAGCTTTCTTATTCAAAAGGTTGGGGAACCTACGAGGTTGGAGAGTATTTTAGATTTAGTAATAACTACGGATGATAGGCTAATTACTGATCTTCAAGTAATAGAACCGTTAAGCAATAGCGATCACAATATGGTAGAGTTTGTCCTCTCAGTAAAGTCACTCGAAACCAACTAACTCGACTAAAATTCCTAATTTCCAGCACGCAGACTTTTGTAAATTTCAAAATAAATTGTCACACGTCAATTGGGAAAACGTAATGGGGAACTCCAACGCAAAACTAATATGGGAATCGTTCGAAACGGTATTTAGGACTATAAATGAGGAATGTGTACCGTACAAAATTAAGCGTGCGAAAGTAAACAACAACCCCTTGTGGTTTACTTCTAGAGTAGGAGACATTATAAAGAGTAGATATAGGGCTTATAGGCTACATAAGTGTGATAAAGACAATTTGTGGTTACGAAACAACTACATATCTCTAAGGCGTGAAGCGAAAAATGTAATAAAAACGTCCAAGCGCGAATTTGAAATCTCCATAGCTCGTTACGGTAAAGAAAACCCCAAGCGATTCTTTCAATACGTCAACAATAGAAATCCAGTAAAAAGTGTCTTGGGGCCGTTGAAAAATGTTAACGGAGATCTAGTTTCTGAAAACAAGGAAATAGCCCTCCTTGCTAAACGAATTCTTTACGTCAGTTTTTACTATAGAATATGTAACGAATATCCCTACGGTCATAGACATAATACCCTTTCATAATAGTAATATTCTGGATAATATCGTGGTTAGTGAAGGGGTGGTAATGCGCTATATTGATAAAATGAAAACGCGTACATCACCGGAGCCGGATTCCATATATCCCATACAACTAAAAGAATTAAAAGATAGCATTGTTGTGCCGCTAACAAAGATTTTTAATGCGTCTATTTCTGAGGGGTGCGTACCAGATAATTTCAAGTTAGCAAACGTAACATCTATCTTTAAGAAAGGCGATAAAGGTGCGGCGGGAAATTATAGGCCAATCAGTTTAACGTTTGTTGTAGGTAGGCTACTGGAATCAATAATTAGGGATCGTATAGTCGAACACTTAGAATTGCATAAACTAGTTAGAAATACGCAGCACGGTTTTAGGCGAAACAAATCTTGCTTAACTAATCTTTTAGAATTTTTTCAAAGCGTGGTTCACGTTTACGATAGTCATCGGGCGGTTGATGTAGTGTATTTAGATTTTCAAAAAGCGTTTGACACCGTGCCGCAAAAAAGACTCATTGAAAAAACTAAGGCTCATGGAATCAGGGGTGTAGTAATAAATTAGATAGAAGAGTGGTTGCGAGGTATGAAACAGAGGGTGGTCGTTGATGGAGCGGAGTCGTGTTGGGCTAATGTAGCGAGTGGCGTTCCTCAGGGTTCTGTATTGGGCCCCTTGCTTTTTCTTATATATATTAACGATTTAGATGTCGGCCTAGTCAGCACAGTTTCAAAGTTTGCGGATGACACGAAGCTGGGTGGTTGGGCGATTAATGACGAAGATAGAGGTAAAATCCAGGAAGATCTGAATAAAATCGTTGATTGGTCAGTCACGTGGCAAATGAGATTTAACGTCGATAAGTGCAAAATTTTGCATATAGGTTCGCGTAACGGTAATTTTGCGTATATTATGTCAGGGAAAGAGTTAACAAGCATAGAGCAGGAAAAAGATTTAGGAGTTATAGTCACTGGCGATTTGAAAGTAGCGAAACAAAGTACAGCAGCAGTCAGTAAGGCGAACAAAGTGTTAGGTTTTATAGCTCGGAATTTTGAGTACAAATCGCGCGATATTATAGTTCCTCTTTATAAATCATTAGTTAAACCCCATTTGGAGTACGCGGTCCAATTTTGGATTTCGCATATACGCAAAGATATAGACAAAATCGAGAGTTCAAAGACGAGCAACTAAGATGATTCCGTCGCTTAGGTCAAAGTCGTACGAGGATAGGCTTAAGGAGTTGAAATTGACTACACTCGAGACTCGGAGGCTAAGGGGTGATCTAATCCAGGTTTTCAAAATTATGAATGGGTTCGATAACGTAGATAGAGATAGCTTTTTCGAAATTTCTCAATATAATAGGACTAGAAATATCGGGTGTCAGTTGAAAAGTAGAAGGTTCGAGACAACAGTTGCCAAAAACTTTTTTACGCATAGAATAGTACATAGGTGGAATAGTTTGCCGGTAGAAGTAATTAGTAGCACGTCTATAAACATGTTTAAAAGTCGATTGGACGCATATGTTGATAGATTGGGTATAGTTTAAGGTAGTAAAATTAAGGCTTTGTGGTGATAGATCCCACAGCTCAACACAAGTGTTGTGGGATATAGGGAGGCAGCATCTTGGGTTAGGGGATACTCTCTGTCCTTACACACCCCATTTAAAAAGATTCCTCTGCCGAGCGGTGCCCCCATAGTACTGTGAGGTATTGAAAAACTCATGATCTTCACTTGCCCCACAAACATCTTTAAATGGGAGACCCAAAATGGGTGGAAACTCATTTCTACATTACTGTACAGTCTTTACAGCCACACCTACACTTTTCCTCCTAATTATATATATTGTAATGTATATGGTTGTAAGTTGTGACTTGGTCCTCAAATGATATGGACCGTGACTTATTTTTGGTTGGCAAGGTACTGGTATTGATGGATACCGTAATGAAATTGACTGGATTCTTTGGATCTGATATATTTGCATGTCGGTTATAAATAGATATAGAGTGTAACATATTTGTGGATAGTAGTCTATTATGACTTGATCCTCTGGATCCAGAGATTCTATCTTTAGTTTTAAATTGATAATATAATTATTTAGTTTTGTAAAAATTGGTCGTTGCCAATGTACAGGCAGTTTTTACATAGTGGAGCCGCCTCGATGGGCCGAAGTTGCCCCTAGTGTGCCCACTATAAAAATTTCTTATGTTCTTATGTTCTTGTGGTTCGGAACCCACGTAAAATTGTAGGTCCCCTCCGCCACCACGGAGGACATGCACAATACACAATTACGAACAGAGTTAGGTAGACCAGCCATGAGTGGATCCTAGGGTCTTTGTTGGTCTGAAACATTATAACATTATAACATTATTATATATATTTCTCCTGTACTGCTATATTGATGGTTATACTCCATCTTTTTGTATTATATTATTTTTTATTTTATTTTTTTATTATATATATATTCCTCGTTCGTATTACTTATACTATTATTATTTTTTATTGCATGTATTCCTCGTTTGTATAGGACTGTATATTATTTTCTATATATTTCATGAAATTGATTCCAATAATTCGTCTAAATAACAGAATGATGTAATGGTGTTTTATTTAATTCTTTTGGTTGTGTATATATAAACGATATTATTTAATTATATGTATACCAAATGGCTTGTTACGCCTTCTAAACCGACTGACGGATTTCTAAGTCAACTGTCAAGAATATATGCATTAATTAAATAAATAGTGCGATCTGGCAACTCAACCCTAATAATTTATACCTGAACAAGCCATTTACGCCTTCTAAGCCAACTGGCTGATTTACACCTTATAAGACAGCGGGCGCTCAGATGAACTCTCATTATGCGTCTGGCTGGAGCCAGGCGAACACCCCTCTTCCTTCTCCTTTCTCTCCCTCTCTTAGGTTAAGGTTACCCCTTTGGGGGGAGGTCATCCTCCCTTCTTTCCCCGAAGCTCCTTCTCTCTCCCTTTGCAGCATTGATTTGTTGCATAACCCCTTTCCCTCCCTTTTGCAGCATTGATTTGTTACATAACCCCTCCCCTTGTTGCATAACCCTTCCCCCTTTGTTGCATACCCCTTTGCAACATTGATCAACATTTGCAACATTCTTGCACTCTCCCATTCAGCGGTCATACTACTTTGCCACCAGGGACAGTTGTGATTGGTAGGATGCTCGCACTTTGCGGAAAAGGAGTAAAAGGACAGAAAAAGTCAATGACTCAAGATGATGCCAGCAAGATAGTTGCAAATGAACTAAGAGAGATTGGATTTATAAATATATCTATCCCCTGCATGAAAAATCAGTGGCGAAAAACAATAAGAGACGATTATGAACATTTTAACAAATTGAATGAACGTTGCCAACCAAAACCTAAAAGTATCGAATAGTACCAAAAAGCGAGCGGCTTTAGTGTTCATCTCACTAAGAACGCCTACAACATTAGAACTGACGATGAGAATTACAAGGCAGAACTTGCAGAAGAATTTGGGGTCAAAATGACTGATGAGGATAAACTCTTTATTCGGTTAATTGCTTTGGTGCGTATAAGGCCATATGTACAAATGCAGTACCAAAAAATTGGGTGAGACTGAAAAAGAGGAAAGAAACTCGTGAAAGATCAGCGGAGAAAAAACGAAAAGCAACAAAAAACAACTTGAGAGAGCAAAGGGAGCTAGAGGGATCAGAAATTAATGAAATGTTAGCAACTTCAGTCGATTCTGAAAACGATCCGAGTTTTGAAAAATCAACAACGGCAAAGACAGTTCCTTCTACTGATCGTAAACTTCGCTCATCGGAAGAAGACCTAAGCAAGGAGAGGAGTAAACAACAAGCTGAAAATCGGAACTGGCAAAAAATGTCGAAAACTTGATGCGGTGTATACTCCATTGTCTTGCCGAGACAAGAACTTCTCCTGAAGAGCTTTCGATAGTGATAGTAAGAGTAGCTAACATGGTTTTTGATCAAGATTGGAAGCTGAAGGCAGATGATAATGAGAAAGATTGTGAGGGTGAGATGAAGAGTGAAGACGAAGAGTTACAAGTCCGTCACCAGTATTCAGACTTGACGTATGTATTTCCGAGCCGCAGATCAATAATGCAATACTTGGAAGATGCTTCATACTTGAATCTAGAGTATGTCGCTCAACAAATCATCAACAAAGAAGATAACGTTGTGAATGTAGGACTTGACGATATGACCAAGGCTGCCGGCCACCGGCAGTACGACGTGAAAGCTGACCACATCACCATCGCTGGTCCATCTGGCATGAAAAAGTCGCTGACAACTGGATATCTGGAAAATGTCAGCCATTCCGGAGAGGATGGAGCCAGAGCTTACTAATTCAAATTGAGTTGTCTAGCCGTACTAGCAAATTCTACCACTGACAAACTCAAATAGACTTCTGGGTGTCTAATTGAGCTAATGAATGTGGAATACTTTTACAGCATCTTGGAATCGAATCAAACAAGATCTTGAAGTGCTGTGCCCATATCATTTTAGGAGTAGATCACGCTATAGACAGTGTTTAAAAACACGGAACAGAAAATCGGAGTACATAATCTACTTCAAGTTACGGCAGGAGAAAAAGTTTTCTGTTCTCCTGGTTCTTTCATTCATACTTTGGGACTCATTGCAATTGCTAAATTGGTCTCTTCCAGCCAAGCCTTCCATTCGGTATCCCCATATAATGACTATAAATCTTGGATGGCGGATAATGGACTCAAATGTGATGGATTCAAAGGATTCGTGGCAAACCGGTTTGGGAGAATCGCCGAGTTAGCAAAAAAATATTTGGCGAGGCGATACTCCATCCGAGCTTTCTTTGATGCCGTAGTAGATGTCAACAGTAACAAGCTAGTTCTCGCAGTGTCAACTTTCATCCAAAGTCAATGGTTCATGTGTTGTTCCCAAATTTACGCAATGATGGGTGAAGTGATGATTTTTCCTATGATGGAGCTTCTTGGAATTAACAAGAAGGGTGACGAGAAACGTGAAAGAACTTGGGCTGGAGTAAAACGTTTCTTTGAAGGTAAGATGGTTGAATTGAATGACTTGATGGCTGTAAGGAAGGAACAAGCCAGATCTGGTAAAGATAGACTTGAAGCTCTAGTTCTAGAGAAAGTCATTGATACTGTAAATAATCAACTGTCTTATATGGACTATTTAACAAGATCAGACGATGACGCTAATCCAGATTTGATGTATGCCCCTCTGACAAATTTAGGATGCGAATCAGAATTTTCAAAACTTGACAACTGAATCAGGGCCAGTGGTGGTAGCACATCCACTCAAACGCACTCGAGAAAATATTTTATTGTGAATAACGGACTTCTTATAGACTCTTCTTCGAATCAAAGCCTCTTAAGGATAGGAAGGCATCCTGGAAATGGGTCAGGGGTTCAGAAAAAGTCAAGAAAGTGAAGAAATTAGAGGAAGATTTTCTAGCTACTGTGCATGCTGCAAAGAAATTGTCCCTATTGAAAAAAGAAGAGCTCAAAAAGAAAACAGCTGGCAAAATATTGGCGGTTTTGAAAAATTGCAAGAAACAAGGAGGCCCTATGACTCCAAACAACCTGGATGCTCTGTACAAACTGAACGAAAGGCAGCTCCTCACAGAAATTGCCTATTTGAGACTCACCATCTCACCAGATATTCGTCAAATGAGACGTGTTAAAGTGAGAGACGGGAAATTCAAAATGGAAAAATTTAGTGTAGATGAACTGAGAAATTCTGTTAAGAATGTCTTACGACCAGAGAACAATGTTACTAGTGATATTGATAGTTTATTGAACAATATGTTGTAAATATGATGATTTCATGATTTGAATTACATCATGGAACTGATATGAATGCCTTGTGTTTCTTCTGTACATGATTTTTTTAATAAAATAATACCTTTCTTTTCCATTTTTTGCCTATAACCGCTAAACCACGCATCGAATGTCTCTGATTTGTTCATTTTCAACTTCAGCTTCAGGGGTAGCGGTTTTCTTAAGCATCAAAAAGAGAAAACTATTTTTTTGCCCGCCATTTTGAAAAAAATCCACTGAACCAGGTCAAAACTTCATTTTAGGTCCAAGAACCAGCTAGATTCGTATTCAGCAGCGAAAATGGCTATAGAAACCACTCGTCTTGTTGGCAGTTTCCAAAAAAAAAGTCATTATTCCCCCATCCCTAATATTAGCGACACTCTGGGGCAACCAGCGAGTGAATCATCCTGTATAATGAATGTATATTTTACTGTATATTAGGGTTTCTTCTTCAGAAAGGTAACAGATTGGGTTTTTATTTCGCATATACCTATATGCATATGTTTATACACTTTTAATCTTTCATTACTTAATAACTAATAAATATTTTATATTAAAACCGTTCTTTTACCATTTCATACTTAAAGCAATAAGTTTTCCTAATTTCTAAGATTTAGAAAAAGACGATACCGCTATCAATAGACTATTGATAGGAAGGCCATAGAAGGCAAAGATCCACCCGATAGAAAGACAATATCACGAATTGCTAGAAAATTTCAAACAAAAGGAAATTTAAGCAATCAACATAAAGGTAATAGCGGTAGGCGACGATCCACAAACAAAAACTGTGCAACATGTAAATATGGTTCATAAAATTATTGTGCGCAGTCCGCAAAAGTCAGTTCGACATTTGGCAGCAGAAGTAGGTATTTCACGAGCATCTGTGCATCGTATACTTCGTACCGAATTAAACCTTTTTCCATACAAAAATCATTCACAAGCTTCACTGACTACTGTTCAAAAAGCTTTTGAAACACATCCACTTCACTGACGAGTATTATGTACAACTGTTTAGGGCGATTAATAAGCAAAACTTTCGTTACTGGGGAAGTCATGCTGGAGCGCCAATAGAGTTTCCATGTAGTGTTGCTAAACTCAACATTTGGGTCTGTGTTGGGTGACATGGTGTAGTAGATCCCTACTTCATTGAGAATGAAAATGGAAAAGTAGTAACGGTAACGCAAAATTCTTATCGTTAGATGGTATAAGATTTTTACTTACCACAACTGATTAGTTTTTCCCGTAAAAGAAATAGTGGGTTCAGCAGGATGGAGTACCTCCACATACTACTTGTGAAACTCCTAACTTTTTGAGGAAGCATTTATCCGGGCGACTAATCTCCCTTCATAAGCCACCCATACTCACCTAACCTCACACCCTTCTGACTTTTTTGGGGGGCGGGTTACATAAAAGACAGGATTTATTCTACCAAGCTTAAGACACTTGAATACCTAAAGACCAAAGTCTATGAAGTAATCAACAACATCCCAGCCAAGCTATTTCCAAATATTATGTCAAACATTTGTATAAAGTTGAATATTGCTTTAGAAAAAAAATGGCAATTAAACTGAACATGTTGTTTAATTAAAGTTAATAAACTCCTATATTTTACGTACCCATTGCGTTTGTTTATTTTAGCTTAGAACCTTTATTTAGAAATAGGGACATTTTTGTGGGACACCTGGTGTGTATATATATGTTTTTTCCGTTGTAAGGACAAAATCCCCCCTGCGATGAACTGTTCTGTCGTTTATTTGTTTACCTTCCCTGGGTGTTCCCAGGGGAACTACGTTGGCAGCACAGTTCGTTCTTTGCAGGCAAGATTTTGCTCCCATATGGGTATTAGCCATAGGACAGGGAAAGTTTTATCTAAAAAGGAACAGTCTGCCATTAGAAATCATTCTGTTAAGTGTAAGGTTGATATTTCCGTTAATAACTTTAAAATTCTTAAATCATTAAAATGCCCGTCCTCTCTCTCCGTATTTACGAATCTCTGTGCATTAAATTTCTGAACTCCAGTTTAATATTGATTCTAGCTGTTACCCCTTTATATTAATTAGAATACCTACAAACTAAATTTTTTTTTTTTTTTTTTTTTTTCCCTGTCTCCTTTTCGCCTCAGTTGTTTTGGCTGTCAAGTGAGCATGGTATGTTTGGTGCACTTTTGCGTTTTTTTCATTTGACTTTTTATTAGTAAAGTTTTTAACTAATTTGTTTGAATGTTTTTAGTTTTTAAGTTTTTTTTTATCATGTGTATATTTGTCATGTATATAATTTTTACTTTTTGTTTTTGGCTTATGCTTGTTTTATGCTTTTTAATTTTTATTCTTGAAGTGGTTTTAATTCTGTACTATAAATTAATTTAGTTTTTGACATTCATATCTTTTTGTCATGCATTAATTTTAGCTTTTTATATATATATATATATATATATATATATAACCCTGGAAATAATGAAGGAATTCTTGGGTGAACGCGTCATTGCAAAATATCTCTGGCCACCATGATCACCAGATTTATCACCCCCTGAATTTTTTCTTTGAGTGTTTAAAAAAAGAAAAATGTATGCCAACAACTCCCATATGTTAGACCAACTTCGTCAAAACAATGAAAACTGAGTTGCCAGCATAGAACAACCCACACCTCATCGTGTCTCGGCGAACATGATAAAAAGAATAAATGAATGCTACAGGGAGAATGGCGGATATTTCCAGCATCCTTTGCGACTTTGCCAACATACCGTACTGTAGAAATTCTGTTGATAAACGTTTTTTCCTTAACATTTGCTGTAAAAAAATAATACATGTATCAAGCGTCAAATATATTTTATGTACCCTTCATGCGGGTTGCGCGACTCGAGTCTTGCATATGTCTCATACATTTTCGATTGGGTTTAGATCTGGCGAGTTTCCTGGCCAGTCTAAACAGCTGATATTGTTCACCTTTAAGAAATCCTTACCACATTTTGATGTATAGCATGGAGCCAGATCCTGTTGGAAACCCCTTTTGGGAACAGTTTCTGTAGCTCTAGTTTGCCATGGCGTTCTAGTACCTCAATATATTGCTTACTATTCATCATGCCTTCCACAGGCACTAATGAACCAGTTCATCGTGCAGAGAAACAACCCCAGAACATTTTCTTTTCTGGATGTTTTGCAGTTTGGGTATTTTGGAATTGGTTGTGGGTTCACCAGGTGAATGACGTACAAATCGATTTTGTTGAGCTTGAATAAGAAAAATGACTTGTCTGAAAATAATACATTGTACCAATCTTTTGACCAACCAGCATATTTCTTGGCACACGCATAGCCTTTTGCCTTTATTATTGTTGTTAGCAACTATTTTTCCATAGGTTTCTCGGCTTTGGGTCCCACCGCCAGCAATCTACGTCTTACAGCTGATGATGATACCTGGATATTTGATGCTGCTAATTCCTGGCTAAGCATGTCACTAGTTTTCCTGGGATCCTGCTTGTTCATTCGTATTAACTTTGCATCATCTCTGGGTGTTGTTTTCCGTTTTCTTCTGCATTTTCCTTTCTACATTATGATGAGGATATTGAGCTCGTGGTTTGTTTCTTCTTAATAATCTTATTGACCGCTCCCACACTAACTTTGATTGTATTGGCAGTTTCTCTGTGTGAGCGATGTATGTTCAATTTAGGGTGGATCGATTTTACATTTTTTTCGATTTCCATATTCTAATAGAGACAAAAACTTGCGCATGCATGAGAAAATAGCCTCTGCAAAATCTTAGCTTAATAGGTAATCATCTGCCCCCGGCAGAGCGATGAAAATCATATTTTAGTAGTCAAAAACGTATTTTTCTTATAATTTTTAAAATATTTCAATATGCATCAAAATTATTCCTAATAACTATAAAGTCGATGAAAAAGACCTCATATGATCGTTTTTCCAAGCGCGTTGTCCTACGTTAATATCTTTTGTCCCCGGCAACAACGTCAAATGTTGAAAAAATAGGTAATTTATATACATATTTTCAGATCGGCTCTTTGTCTTAAATAATGCATTTATATATTTCCCATAGCATTTATATCGTTGCTTAGGCATGAAATAACACACACGCAAAATTTTATGACTCTAGAGTAATATCTTCTGTCCCCGAGAAAAGTCTAAATGTGGATTATAATTACGTTAATGCGATGTTATAAGTACGATAAGTACTAAGTACAGCTCCTCGCTTGCTAATTTTATAAAATTAGCAACCCAGAACTCACCACGAGGAGGTGGCTGTACGTCGAGTTCCACCCTATCCAGCCCCAACCACCCTTCCTTTGGCTGCATGTCGATTTACATACGGTAATCTTTCTTAGAATCAAATCGTGGAATTTTTGTTCGGGAGTGAAGACGGGAGCGGATGAATCCGTCCCTCTCTTCTATTCCACTTACACTGGCAGAGGCTTCGGTTACTAATTTGATGAGTCTCTCGACCGCTTGAGTATGACAAGGGAATAGTGGGATCAGTCCATCAGGCTGGTCTCCAGTCTCAACAAACTCTTTTATTCGGGTATCAGGTATTGTTTTTGTAACGGGGGGTTCGGTCACCTCAGCCGTTTGCCAGTTGATCATTTCGTAATAGTTTTGACTATCGTAGAGCAGCTCAGGCATGGCGAAGGCTCGAATTTCCCCTGCTGGTGATTGTTTTGATCGTGCTTTTAATATTCTTCTCCATCCCAATTCTCTTATGTGTTGCTCATCGGCATGTAGCATGGAGATCAAAATATTTTCTGGGTGAGCAAAGAAAGAATTTCTACGGAGGACTTTGTTGGCGATTGTCTTAGACCTTTGAGGCATGGTCTGAGAGAGACGCATCATTTCGAAAAAATGTTTTGCGCCCTCAGTGAAACTGGAGTTTTTCTTTATCTTAAACCAAATTGGTGCGTAAACAGTCATAATGAATCGCACAATTTCGTTGAAGGTGCTGGAGGGTTCACTGGTTGAAACATAGAGGCGCAGAAATCTATTTGCTGTTGTCAGCCACCTGGAATACGCCATCTTACCTGGATTTCGAGCCGCGAGAGCTGAAGAGCAGCTACCGCTCGACACTGCTCTGTAGATGCCTAACAAATATTTTTGGTCAGTGCTCAACTCGGCATCATCTATGTCAATGTCGGGAGATGGAATGGCATCGAATTCTGTAATTGGAAGTTTTTCGCAGTCGTTCAGTTGTTTTCCAACTGGTCCAGTAAAGCCCATTGGCCCAGTTGTTTTGCCGTCCAAGTCTTGAATGAGGTGTCGCAGTGATAATTCATTACCGTGTAATAGGCATATGATCCACTGAACTGGCCTTTGTAGTTTCATTTCAATCATACGAATGGCTCCACCCTTTGGAATGGAAGCTAATTTCCACAAGTATTCCAGTCTCTCCGTGACTACAGCGGCGATGTCTTTGAATGGAGGTTCCTTCTTTGATGATCTCAACTCAGTTCTCACATGATGGTAGTATTGCATCACATCTTCACATGTGGGAAAACATCGCAAATTCAAATCTTTCCCAGCACCAAATATTGGACACGTAACCGATCTTCTAGTTGTAGCGGTAGCCATCCTGTAAAGAGTAAAGAATAATGTATTGTTCTGTTACGCAATAAAATCGAAAAAAACAGTTATGAGAAAAACAAACAAGGATATGAGCAGAGAGATTGAGCACACTGAGGACTCTGAGTGAGGAGCCACACACACACACACACACACACTGAGAACTCGAGGAGCCAGCTGCAAAATACACACCTGCCTTCGACGCTGTCAAAAGGCAACTGAGGGAACTGCGCAGTGCGTACTGGCGCGTCAGTGGCAGCACTCACCAGAGATGACCTTTAAACCCTAGCCTAGAGTCATAAAACTTTGCGTGTGTGTTATTTCATGCCTAAGCAACGATATAAATGCTATGGGAAATATATAAATGCATTATTTAAGACAAAGAGCCGATCTGAAAATATGTATATAAATTACCTATTTTTTCAACATTTGACGTTGTTGCCGGGGGCAAAAGATATTAACGTAGGACAACGCGCTTGGAAAAACGATCATATGAGGTCTTTTTCATCGACTTTATAGTTATTAGGAATAATTTTGATGCATATTGAAATATTTAAAAATTAAAAAAATACGTTTTTGACTACTAAAATATGATTTTCATCGCTCTGCCGGGGGCAGAAGATGATTACCTATTAAGCTAAGATTTTGCAGAGGCTATTTTCTCATGCATGCGCAAGTTTTTGTCTCTATGAGAATATGGAAATCGAAACAAATGTAAAATCGATCCACCCTAAATTTATTGTTCATGCAAGGTGATTATTTTACTTCTTTTTCTTGGTGTAATGTCCAAATTCAACTCTGAAACACACAGAGCACAGAAATCACACGTACTGACTCTAATGACTGACAAGAATATATTAAATTAGACAGAAACTGAATGACAAGCACGACTTCAAAAAATGCTGCAGTAATGTTTCAGATGATACAATAATGTAGTGTATACCATAAATAGTTAAACTTATTCATAAAATTACATTTAAAAAGGTTTCTTTTTTTTTCATTAAAAAACAATGAAAAATCATATTTTTGTTCCATGTTCACATTAATTTGCACAATACTGTATAACCACTCAAACAGTGGAAAGTAGAAAAGGAAGAATGTGAAGTGTTCCCAAATTAATGGTTAGACAGGGAACATCCTCAACCCTCAAGGAAAATAGTTTTGTTGTGAGAGGACCAACACTGTTCAACCAGCTGCCAAAGGAACTAGGGAACACGAGTGGTGTAGAGGTGGATATCTTCAAAAGAAGACTAGGCGCCTGGCTCAGAACAATTCCAGATGAGCCGGGTGTACCTGGCTATGTTGGGGGAGAGCACAAGTAACCAACTCTTTACTTCACCAGGCCAACTCAAGAGGAGGGCAACAAGCTTCACCTTCGTGAAATGAGGAATCATCGCACGGAAATTTTGAGAGGTTAAAAGGTATATTATATATATATATATATATATATATATATATATGACCGCTACTTTTCCAGTAAAGCACAAAGGACGCTGAGCCCTAAAGACGAGTCCAATGCGCATGTGCAAGAATCAAGGTTATAAAAGCGCAAGTCGAGCTACACTCGAGAGGATTCTCTTACTTGGTATTACCCATGCTATACGCATAAACCCGTTGCCGTGAGGCCGGTTCATCTACTCCCATTTATCATCAATTAAAGTATTATGTAAGCTACCATTCATCATTCATCCCTTTCGGCTTACAACCTGAAGCATCAACGCCATCCTGATGCCCTAGTGACATAAGGGTAACTGAGATAACCCCTAAGCCAGTGGATCCGAACCCTGCAAGCCATAATAACTGGTGTCAGAAGTGCACCAGTTCATAATATATAGATATATATATATCGTCATATATATCCTCATATATATCCTCATATATAACCTCATATATATCCTTGCTTCCTTTCTCACGGCTTGAAGTAAAGGTAGTGGTGAAATCTGAACACGTGGGCGGAAGGCTGCATGAAAAATACAGACCTACTGCGGGCCTACTGTCAACAGGCCCATATATATATATATATATATATATATATATATATATATAGGCCGGGTCGAAAAGGGGTCAAGGTCAGGATTTTGCTTGGGTACATATTGTGAGGTTGATCATTTTGTAATAGTAGTATCCACACCAAAAATCAAGGCTGTGGATGTGGAACCTTCTCTACTCCCCCCCCCCCCTACCGATACTCACTTTTTTCCATATGAATTTGTATGGGAAATAGGCCAAAAATCGAAAATCGTAAAAATCGACCCTAAATATTAATTTTTTTGCTTTCGGATGGCCAAAATCGGGTTCCCCGGCACGAATTACATCAGAATAGACCAGTGGTTCCCAACCTTTTCACCACAAAGGACCCCTTTTATTTTTATTTTTTTCCCACGGACCCCATGTTTTTGAAAGATTTCGTCTACCAAACAAACTGTTTTTATTAACTAATAATTAACTCGTTTTCTCATTTTTCACTATCAAATAAAGGACATATAAGAGAGTATGCAATTAAAATACAGCCTATTAAAAAAAGTATTAATAATTCCAGCCAAGAGCAAGGAAACTTGAAATTTTAGCCTGAGCGCCCTATCGTGGGTAAATGTACGATTTTCATTGGAGCCTCTCGAAATATTGAAAGCTCACGGACCCCCAGTACTACCTTCGCGGACCCCAGGTTGGGAACCACTGGAATAGACCATTCACCAACTTTTTTTGAGATAGGGGGGGTAGGGTCTTAAATCTGGTGCTGACTCATAGCACCGGATATAAGACCTAATATTACATTTTTTTTCTTTCCAGATTCCTATTTAGGTACCTAGAATGTTAAAAGTTTGCATTAAAATACGTTATTTAATTTTAAAATATCAGTAATAAATAAAATATAGTTAAAATCTTATTAAATTAAATTATGGCTACTAGAAAAAGAAGCCACAATGCGGCCTTCGGATATCCAGCAAAATTTTCATCTGCCACGACGCCATCAAAAGCTGATGTTGTAAGGCACTTCCATTTTATTGTTAGAGAGGAAGAATCTAAAGCACAGGGTAAAATAAGTAAAAATGCCCCTGCGTGGTTTCAAATAAAATCACACCCAAAAGCCACTGAGAGTGCGCGAAATTTTTGGTTTATGACAATTCTTCTTCGAAATTTAGATGTAAAATTCAAGAAAATTATTGAGCCGGTCATGAAAAACAACGCTTACTTCGCTAATCCTGAAAATATACTCCTGTCAATGGTTTCTGACGAACGATTACATATTAGAGAGCTAGCAATTCAAAAAATAATTCTTTCCAGAACTGGGTTTTCAGGAGCCAGAAATATTGAGCTACCAAGATCTATAAATTTTCTAGCAAATAATTATATTGATTTGATTAATTGGAATGAGCAGATAATCACTCCTTCACCTTTGCTAAGTAATTTTACCAATGAGTAATTGCTTCAGATTAGAACTAAACCTCTAGAAATACTAGATTTTCCATGTCACAGCCAAAGCGTTGAACGGGGTGTTAACTTAGTAACTAAATCTAGCCAGGAAAGAATTGGTTATATTAATCGGCATAAATTTATTTTAAATACTTTAGAATCTAGAAAAGAACTGCCTACTTTTGAGTAGAAAGGTCAATTGAAGGAATAACAAAAAACATTAGTTTTAGGTCAAAAATTTTATTGAATTTCTGTCTCTTAATTCCTAAATTTCTACCAATAATAGCTAAAAATTTGTATTAAATTTTTTTTTCATGCATTTTTGTACTTTTAAATTTTTTTTTCATTAAAAAATAAATATAACTGTTTTATAAGCGAACTTTTGTAATAATAAAAAAATTTCGAAGTAAATCGCAAATTATCTCGAATTTTACGAATTTTCTGAAAAAAACTGAAACCGGTAGGGGGAGTAGAAAGGTCAATTGAAGGAATAACAAAAAACATTAGTTTTAGGTCAAAAATTTTATTGAATTTCTGTCTCTTAATTCCTAAATTTCTACCAATAATAGCTAAAAATTTGTATTAAATTTTTTTTTCATGCATTTTTGTACTTTTAAATTTTTTTTTCATTAAAAAATAAATATAACTGTTTTATAAGCGAACTTTTGTAATAATAAAAAAATTTCGAAGTAAATCGCAAATTATCTCGAATTTTACGAATTTTCTGAAAAAAACTGAAACCGGTAGGGGGAGTAGGGGTCCTCAGAATTCAAAAATATTTTACCAGGGTGTTAGTATGATTGATTGAACCACCTCGCACTATGTACGTAAGAAATAAAAAATTTCGATCCGGCCTAATATATATATATATATATATTTTTTTTTTATTGGGGTTGTTTAACCTCCTTCGCAACATCTAAGGTCATATGACGGAGGGGACCTACAGCTTTACGTGGGATCCGAACCACGGGTCGCTACATAATCTGGGCGCGGAGGACAGTCTCCCATCCAACTACTACCCAGACCCAATGTCGCTTAACTTCGCTGATCTCCGGAAAGCGAGAGAGAGAGATATATATATATATATATATATATATATATGGGCCTGTTGAGAGTAGGCCCGCTATAATGAATGTAACTTAGCCGAAATGAAATATTTAAACAGGGTCACCAGTTTGGTCTTTCGACAAAATAAATAATGTGTTTAATAAAGGAGAAAAAGAAGAGCTTTGGGGTTTTTGTTTAATTGGCTAAAATAAATGACTTATTTGTTTACAGTGAATACCAGTTATTTATACAGAATTGTAGAATATTATAAATGATTAACAATAAGGAGTGATTTTATCCAGGCAAGAATTAAATAGCACAATGGCGTTAAGAACAATTACATATGAAACAACAAAGTGTATATGGTATTTAACATGCAACAATAATGAGCTTAAATGTGGTCCTAAATTAACGGTAAATTAACGATTAACGGCATTGAAAACACTTCTTAAAGCCTAATTCGGTTAGGCAGAGTTTGTGTTTTAGACTTTGTAATATGATTAGGCTATCACGACGTAGTGAAAACACTGTAGGCCAAGTGAGTTGGTAACCTATGAGAGGTTTATAAAACATAAGTACATCATTCTATTTATTTAGACGAATTATTGGAAATAATTTCAAGAAATATATAGAAAATAAATACACAATCAAAATAGTTCAGAAGAAATCTACACAAACTTTAAACGATATATATATATATATATATATATATATATATATATATATATATATATATATATATATACACATTCTTAAATAATAATGTTAGTACAGGAGAAATCTATATACACATTTATATTAAATAATAATAATAAAATTTTAACAAATATATAGAAAATAAATATACATTAAAAAATTAATATATAAACATCAAAATAATAATAGTACAGGAAAAATCTATATACATATTTATATTAAATAATAAAATTTTAACAAATATATAGAAAATAAATATACTGCAAAATAATATACAGTACATTAAAATACATACAGTTTGTTCTACTGCGCTTAACTAAAATACTAAACTCGCACGTGATCGAGTCTAGAGTTACATCATTGTTGCTTTGTACTATGAAATAAATACGATTTAACATTATTTCACCGCTGAAGGTATGCGAATGCCTATATTCGTTGTAAAGGGCCTTCAATTCGTTCAATACTATTTTTGTGCCCACTTTACATTCGGTTGGCAAGTTATCACTCTCTTTAAACACGGACAGAATACAATCAAAAGCACGCACAAAGAGGGCATCGTTACCACAACACCATTATTAAATTCATGTTTATAAACACCCCTTTCCAATCGAGGGTTTATTCTTACCGATCCGAGCTTTCCAACGGTGAACTCTTCTTCACAGTGCATATCGGCACTTGAAATAATCTTCTAAGTCGTAGCGACAACTGTTCACTATATAAAGAAATAGTTCTTCAGGGTGAACAGTGTAGGTGAGTTCAGCCATGTACCGCTCAAGTCCTTTGTACCAAAGTTCATGATATTTCGAAGAGTCTAAACCTTTTAAATAAACATCCAGTTCTAGACCATTCTCGCCATGTTCATTCCTACACTCGGTAAACCCGTCGAGCAGAGCAGTGTATGCGTATTCAAGAACCGTATCAAAATAAAGCATATCCGTAACACGTGCATCTAATATAGGCTTTAGCTTGCGGAAACCAACGATTTCAAACATTCTGTCGAGGATGAAACGGTTTCGCGTGGAGACAAGGACGTTATTATCAGACGCATTCTTCCACATCCGTCGTATATCAATGCATGGCTGGTCGCGATTTATACATAGCGTACAAACAATGGCATATGAGGGGGTATCACTAATCTGTTCTCTTCTTCTACCTACACCTGCAGGTATTTTATTACAATCCTCGCTCCACTTCTCAACTATTACGAAGACTCTATTCATCTCCTCAATACTTAAATAACTAACATTCCGTTTACCAGAGTTTGTTTGTCTACAAGTCGTTTCGCGTACATAGTTAATGGCACCGGTTTTACGCCTGAACACACGCAATGACTTCGTTACGAACACATCGTATACAGTATTGAGAATGCTGCTCACCGGAACCTCCATCGTATTCTATTGTGAGGAGTGCACGTCCAGCTGGTTCAAACTCTGAGATGACTATGATCAGCCATAACCTCACTGCAAATCTCGTCATGATATATATGAATATAGTGGTAAAAATATTTCAGATTATCCATTATAACAAGATTTTCATTCTTAGCTGCAGGGTATGAGTACTAGGTATGATGCAGCATGACATAATACCGCTTGTCACACCATTTATCAAGAAGACTCACTAACCATATCTGTTGCTTCTCTTCTGCACGTGTTATTTCTTCCACTTCACGTTATATATAAGCTTTTACGTAGTTTAGTCCTAAAACATAGTCCATTACATCGTTTTTACCACGAAATCCTGCATTGCTCTCGCCAGAATAGCAATAGAGTATTTGAACCTCTTGTTCCTCAAGCTTCGCACGGTTCAATGTAGCCTTAAAAGTCTCAAAGGAGGGAGGATAAGGGAGATGTTCAGTATCTACCACATCTGTAGACTTTACGGAATACCACTTCATAAACGTCGAGCACGCAATATCAAAGGTAGCCATCACTATTTTTCGTCTACGTGAGAATTCTTCAAATACACGTCTGAGGTCCAGGGCTTGCAATGGTCAACTGAGCACGCAGGGGTAGAGATATGCGCAGGTAGTAGCAGGAGTCACGTGACCTTTGATCGATCATACAGGCGGCGGATCTTAGGACTTTTCCTGTACACACACACACACACACAGAGGAGAAAATGAAACGCTAATTGAAACACGATTAATTTAATAAACATATCATCGAATTATTCAAGGTGTATATATATATTGAAATACGTGTAATAAATAAAATAAACATATCGTTAACAAGTAAATAGACAAACACTTATATATATATATATATATATAAAACAATCAAGGGTTATGGTAGCCAAAGGGTACGGCATCATATTTACCAGGCACCTGGTAACGTTTCCTATAGGTGTTACGATACAGTTTCGTACCCCTAAGTTCCTTCACACACCCCAGCTTCTAGGCCCGAAAATTGTGGGTCTCTACAGTCAGTTGGGGCGGTTGGTCGCCCTCATCTTCCAAGCACACTAGCTCCTTGAACGAGTCAAAGTTAACGATCCCTCGGTTTACCTGGTTAAGCATGATGCCCTTCGCCTTCACGATATATTTCATCTCCTCCCCCACCCTCACCAGTACCCAATACGTTTTTGGACCTGTTGAGACAAAAGAGTCGGCGTATACGACGTCTCCATACTCATCGTTGATCTCATCAGTCATCTCTCCGAGGAATTCCCTAATAGGCGGTATGTATTCACCCTCCCTCGCTGTGAATATCACACTATCTGTGTCGGCGTACAGAACCCTCCGTCCAAGAGAGTGCAGTAGTCCCCAAAGTTTGATGCGTACGTATGCAGTTGTGAAGCTGGCTACAGGTATGTTTGTAACACGCGATGTGTCTGTGGTAAATTCGATAATGTACTTTATTATGTACGTATTACCTACGAGGGACACTCAATATATTTTGCCCCACCTTTTTTTTTTTCTTTCCACGTTTCCTTGTAAGTTCCAGAAAATTTGTACACAAGTAGTTACATACCTTTTTTACAAGTTTTTATTTTTCCACATAGTCTCCATCCTTTTCTACGGCTTTCCTCCACCTCGAAACAAGGGCTTTAATCCCTTGTTGGTAAAAGTACACTGGAGCCACCTCTTAACCTCCTCAACAATCTCATCGTCACTCTGAAGCTTTCTTCCACGAATAGCATCCTTCATTGGCCAAAACAAATGGAAGTCTGAAGGTGCCAGATCCGAACTGTATGGAGGATGGGGTAACACAGTCAAGCACATTTTTGTGTTGGCCTCTTTTGTTTGCAAACTGTTGTGTAGCCTTGCGTTATCGTGCAAAAGAAGGACGTCTTCCAGTTTTCTCTCCGGTCAAACTCGCTTTATATGTCTCTGGAGTCTCTGTAGGGTAGCAATATATGCCTCTGAGTTGATTGTTTGTTTGTTCTTTCTTCATAATGTTCACCAGAATCACCACTTTCATGTCCCAGAAGATGGTAGCCATAACGTTTCCTGCAGAGGGAGCCATTTTGAACTTTTTCTTGCGTGGGGAGTCTGCGTGATGCCACTCCATGGATTGGCGTTTGTTTCAGGTTCAAAGTGGTGTATCCGAGTCTCATCCCTAGTCACAATTCGTGAAAGGAAGTCATCCCCTTCTATCTCGGATCGAACCAACGACTCAGAAGCAATTTCTTTTCTTTGGGCTTTGTGATCTTCAGTCAGTTCGCGAGGAATATAAACCGTGAACACACTTTCGAGTATCCCAGTTGCTGAATTATCGTATTCACACTTCCTTCACTAATTCCTAGCTCTAGTGATAGCTCTTTGTATGTGACGTGCCGATTTGATCGAATGATGCTGTTAGCACATTGCACAGTGACAGCCGATGCCGGGCGACCGCTGCGTGGCTCATCATCGAGGCTGGCTCTCCCTCTCTCCGATGATTTCACACGTTTAGACCAGCGTCCAACTGTGGTTCGATCAACAACAGCATCTCCGTAAACGTTTTGTAGACGTTTGTGAATATTTCCAACTGTTTCCTTCTCTGCGGTTAAGAACTCGATAACAGCTCTCTGTTTACGACTCATATCAGTGTCAGACGCCATTTTCGAAACTGCATTAACCATCGGTTTTATACAAGGGTGTTTAAAAGCGGTTTTATACAAGGAGGGGAGGTTCAAACTGGAAAAATACGGTTATGTGAAGTGCATAAAGTTCAAACTTACGGCCCAAAAGACATTTCAGCCCCATGGCCTATTATTTAGCTAAGAAAAAAGGGTGGGTAAAAATATATTGAGTGCCCCTAGTACATTCACGATCTCCATGACCTCTTTATCGGGATCATTGACATAATCCCACACCTAGTTATAACTTTGTGCTAGATGAACGTTCCCCTTGCCTGTATGCAAATTTTCCCCAAAGACTATTTAGACACAACTTTGCACTAAAGCGCTTGCAAAGGTTCTTTACAATTTGGGAACGGTCAAGTTGTATCCCTTCACGGTCACGGTAACGCTGAATATAAGCCGATTTTTCATCTACGGTATCAATTCTTCGCGGATACCCTGATGCTTCTACCTTATTCTTCAAAAAAGTGTTTATATGTGGTGTGAAAAAGTTGGGTAGCTTCTGGAACCTCCACACCTTATATATCTTCAATATTCTGTAGCCATGGCGAATGGCTAGGGACAGCTCAGGGTTTGTATATACGCCTCTGATCTTCCGCTGGTTGGGTGTGTGATTACAAGCCCCATTGTTTCCTCTGCTCACTTCACGCACAAGGGAAACATGAGCTTGGGTCTATAACGACGAGTAAGATCGGCATCCATAAGTCGCGAGGGGGTAGCACGTCTACGAAAAAAAGACCGAAATAGTTCTTGTTCAAATTTGTTGACAACTCTTCGATAGTGGGCATGGCTGGTCCCACCAGCTTTTCAGGTGCTCCTACGGGGTACGGATTGTTCCTCGTCACGTTGGGGTATAAAGAACAGAAGTCGTAGTAATGGAGCTTCACACCCTCCGTAGGCGGAAAGTATAGCTTGAAGGGATTTGTACGCCCTCCGAACAAGCTATCACCGCATTTGAGAGGATCTAACATCAGTGAACGCTTGATCGTGTTTATTTCTTCACGGTACTGTCCATCTGTTTCCATCCGTGCATCATATTCATGCTCCCACAAGCCCTTGTGAGTAAACTGGGAGTCTATAAACTGATCGCGGGTGCAGGTCCATGCAAGACTGTCGGCAGGAGATCTACCGGGGGTATCTCCTACGATTCCACACTCAGGACGTGTGCATCCGTGCCACCAGCAACCGTTAAAGGAGTACACAGTCTTCACACCAGTGGGACGGTCTTCGTTTAGACCATCAACCGAAAAAATACGACCATTGACCTTAATGGGTACCTCCCCCGTGTTGCGGGCATGTTTTATATATACACCGGTCTGCTGCTGTAGATGTATGAGTCAGTAAATAACTTTGTGCCCATAACTGCGAGGGTTGTTTGTGTGAATGACGGCTACGGTGTCTTTAGGCATGAAATCGTTCTTGAACACTGTAAAGCACAATGAAGCGATCGTGGTTGCGACTTTCAGCGGATCGCATTTCAAACGGTCTATGTACATCCTTCTAAAGGCCTAGAAACATACTCTAAGCACGCGTACATCATGCACGCAATAACGTCCACATTCATCCGCTATATTGTAAGGTTTAGATTCATTAAAACTGTTGTAGTATCGGTCAAAATCTTCACGCTCACTATCACTCATGTTGGGATAGTTGAAGTAATGTTTTGGGGGAGGTAGTCCTACGTAATTTAAGGTGTCGCTAGTAAGGAAAGTGTAAGGGAAATACCGTTTTGAAACTTCGGCGGCTACGACCATTACCTTTGGTAGCTTGGCTAATTTACAGGGTGTGAATAATAAAGTGTCTTTAAACTGTACATTACTTCTTATTTGCATTTGTATAAATTTGTTTCCTCTTTTCAAGGGATCGCCTGTAAATATCTCAGATGATTCGTGCCCAAGCAGTTCCTTATATAGGAACTGTGTGTCAAATTTTGCCCCGCTATGGGCAAGGATATACACAGTAATTTTTCTAACTTGTCCGCTAAATTGACAATATAGGACACAAAGAGTTTCACAGGGCTGTCGTTTGCGATCGTTTTAAAAACGTTTGTTCGTTTACCACATTTGTGACACTCATCACACTCGACTTCCATGCACTCATCGCAGACAGTCTGACTTACAAGTAGATGTGGGATAACCTCTTCGGTTTCAGCAGCCGTATATGTTTCTGTATCGTAGTACACAGTTATAAAAGCTCTATTTTTAGGCTTAGCGTCTTTCATATAACATACATGCTTTATACCATCTCCCTTATATTTCTCGTGGCATGTAGAACAGTGAATTTCATCACATTTATGCTTGAATTTCCCAAATCATCCATCATATGAAACATACCACATTCACAGATTCTCATTTTCCTGCACGTGCCAATTGACTTATGGAGCTCAAAACAGTTATTATTGAAAAATATACGTCTACACACATTACAGTCCCTCTTCTCAGCTTCAACTACACGACTTTCACATTTAGAGCTTTTACACTGTCCACATACTATGTGGTAATCCTTCCAATGTTTCACCATATCATCCGCAAACTCAAGACATCCCTTACACAAATCATGATGCGTTCCATATTTTCGGCTTTTATCATAACCCGCATAAAGGTCCCTTATATTACGGATGGAGAGATATGTTGACCCTGACAGCCCTAAAATAAGTAAGGGTCTTGTACGATCTCGCACACAGCCTTTTAAAACATACACAGTCCTCCAAATTCAAAATACAACTATACGAGCATTCATTTCCTGCTCTACCCTTCTAAACTCTTCAGGACCCATATTACAGTCAAACTGAAACTTGCAATCTGATGCCAGTTTACAAGCACGCTGCACAACCGTAGACAGCTAAATTTTTCGGGCCCCCGTATTTAGTTCAGTAAACATACGGGCCAAGACTAATGTTATAAAGCGGCAACTACGATCGGTGTTTATATGCCGTCTGTAAATAGCCTGAGAATTGAAGTTAAGAGTATAAGGTGTGGAAATATGACCCGCAACACGGAATACACGGTCAATATCTACCTTGAAGTTGTCCATATTGAAGGCTGTAACTACTTTGAGAGGCCTGCATTATACGGCCTAATATATATTTTATATCTACAGCGGCCAAGCGTCTGAATGGTATTACTACCAAAAAATCATCTACATCTCCGTCATCTGACCCGAACCCGGACAGCCTCGTCTTGACTTCACGTTCGTCGCGGTTCTGAAGGGCAAATTCCACAATACGTTCAACTACGCACCGTAGCCTGTGTTCAACACCATTGCTATACATGAATCCAGGGTCAACCCTCACTATGTACCGATTTCTAGTCAGGGCCGGGGTGGGGGTAGCGGTGCGCACCAGTTCGAATGTTATACCATCCTCTACAGCACGAGAAGCTGCTGCTGTTGTGGAGGGTGCGACTGGAATTGAACAGGAATAAGGGGTACATCTTTATTTGAGGGAGGAACTAGTGTGGGGGTTGTCTTAAGACGTAGTGGGTTGGGGATCTATTACTGGTGGTCTAACAACCGGTGCACTCCTGGCACGCTTTATACCTGACGTGGAAAGCTCTTCATCATGTCTCCGCTTTGAATTGTTGCGTCAGGGCACTACAGGTGTCGCTGGTGTGTGTTCACCAGCGGGGATGGATTCTGTAACCACAACTACACTGTCATCGGGATCGTCTATAATATCGATGATGGGCACATGATGCTGTACCTCGTCGTCATTCACTGTTCTGTGGAAGAAGAGGAAAACAAGACTGTAGAATATAAGGAACACCACTTAAATTTTTATTATATTTTGTAAATGATCAACTTAGGACTGTGACGTGTAAGAGATGGATTCTGTAGAAAAATTCAGGTTCATGAACCCGTCCACGTATATTATATCTGGCCCTACAGGATGTGGTAAAAATGTGTTTATGGTTAAAATCATTAAAGATAAGGGAGAGCTGTTCTCAAAATTTGTACATAAAGTCATATGGTGCTATTCGACGTACCAGTCAGTGTTCAAAGAGTACGAAGATGATATTTTGTTCCACAAAGGTGTATATGACGTTAATTTGTTAAAGGGAAATGAATATACAGTCATTGTAATTGACGATCTCATGTTGGAAATGGATAAAACGTTTGCCGAGACATTTACAGTGTTCTCCCACCATCTTAACATAAGCGTGTTCTTCATCAATCAGAATCTATTTTTCAAAAATAGATACATGCGCGATGTGTCGTTAAATACACAATATCTAGTCTTATTCGCGCAACGTAGAGATGTGTTACAAATTGTGGTATTAGCAGGTCAAATGTTCCTGAATCAGCGTAAGGAGTTTTTGGAAGTTTATAAAAAAGCTACAAGTCAACGTTACGGATATTTGCTTTGTTACCTTCCCCGCGAAACACGTTTAGAGTGCTTCTTAGAACGAATATATATTCCCAAACGAGCCTGAAACGGTGTATATTCCAGAATGACAAAGAGGCTAAAGAAATACCATGAATTAATAAAAATCTACCATTGATTGCTTGTCCATTGCAACAGAAGTTTGTTAAAAATATCGACTCCGACTTTTTAAAATGCATCTGTTCAATCTGTCTTAACGTTATAAAATGTAATGTACCAATGAAACCCCCTCAGAAGGCTCGCCTACGTCGTTACAAGAACATAATACGTACACTCGCTCGTAAAAGTCAAACTGTGGGGAAGAAAAACGAATTAATATACAAAGAGTGGGGGTCATTCTTATCCATCTTATTTTCAGTTTTGGGGCCTTTACTAACTAGATTAATATAATGAACAAAGTGGTAGTGATTCCACACGAGGTGTATACTGCACTGCAAAGCTCAAAGAATCCAGACACTGTTCTAGAACCCCGTAAAAGCAGGCTTAAAAGAATGGAAAGCGAATTGTTAGCCCTATTAATCAGTGAAAAGTCACCTAATGAGAAAAGAATCTTTTACCAAGAAGCTCTGCAGAAATTTCTTCATGAGTACGAAAATTATAAGAATCAGACAGAGATCCCCGTGGTTATTAGACACAGCGCGGACACCAATGAGCATGGAGGCATAGGATCTGGGACTGACGTTAGAGCTGACCAGTCAAAGAATAGCGGGTCGACCCCCCACAACATATCGAACAAGTATTAAAAGGTAGTCTCCCACATACATTGAGAAATAAAGGCTTAAGTCTTTATAATCTATTGAGTGAGGACCCCATCATACAGTGGTCCGATACAGGCGAGGTCATTGTGGAAAGAACAAAGGTACAGGGCTCGAATATCGTCGACATCGTCCATAATTTGGTGAGAAAGTGGGATAGGCCCTCACCATCAGGATGGAAGCATATTATAGCAAGACTACAACAAATAAATATCTCCAAAACATTGATAGGAAATATGAACAGGTTAAAAGACTTGGAGCAAACCTCGCATGTGCCACAACTGAGCACGCCATCACCCCAAATGGTAGTATTTCTGAAGAGGAGAAAGAAGAGACCAAACAATAACGGTCAACCCTCTCCACGTGCATCTAAAATACGCAAATGGCTAACATATTAAGAAAACGTTATTGACATTTCTCGCCAAGCCTCCTACGGCGGTGTTGATAGACTGTACAGAGGTGTTTATGATGATGAGTTAAGGAAAAAAGATGAGAGGTTTTTGCGGGAGCACGATGCTTATACACTTTATAAGCAGGTGAGAAAAAGGTTTGAAGCAGCCAAGACAACAGCGGCTTCGATTGACTCTATTTGACAGGCGGAATTAACAGACTTGCAAAGGTATTCAGTGTATAACGATGGCTACCGCTACATCCTACATTCTGTATTCATAATAGATGTGTTCTCTAGATACCTGGTATTAATTCCCCTGAAAAATAAATCGTCTGAAACAGTTGCTAAAGCTACCAAAACGCTGATGTTCAAAGAAAACAGGGTTCCTGGCTATTTTTGTACGGATATGGGGAAAGAATTTATAGGCCGAGCTTTTCAGAACATGCTGACAGAGTTTAATATCAGCTACTACACTACCAATTCTATACATAGGGCCTCTTTAGCTGAAACAGTTCAACCTACCATAAAGGAACGCATGCATCGATATTTTACACATAAAAACACATACAGATATATAGGCATTCTGGAGCCACTAGCCTCATCTTACAACCGTTCACACCATCGCACGATTGGGACAACACCTAACGAGGTTTTAGAAAGAGGTACACACACAGAGCGTGAGGTGAGAAGATATATTCGTAGAATCATGCTACACTCTACACGTTTCAAAATCAATGATTATGTAAGGCTGTCGCGTTCGGATAATAAATTCGCGAAGGGATTTGAGCAAGGTTGGACACGTGAGATTTTTAAAGTTAGGGCTATGAGACCTAAAGGCGAGATAATGTTGTATTACGTTGAAGATTTGAATGGGGAAGAACTCGCAGGAGGCTTTTACCGCGAGGAGTTGCAGAAAGTGACATTTAATTTAGGAAAAAACGTGTTTAAAATTGAAAACATTTTTGGCAGCAAAGGTTCAGGAAAGAGAAAAATGTACATGATGAAATGGGTAGGATACCCAGAAAGCTTCAACACCTATATAAAAACTGATGCAATAATGAAGCTTAAATAGTGTGCAACATGGCGCCTAACCATTTTACGTCACACTACCGTCCTCTTCTCTGTCTGTATATCCGGACAACACCCTGGCTAACTTTGTAACAGAACTCCATGGGCCCGTTGAATTGGATCGTGATTCGTATGAGGTGAGGATATGCGAAATTCAGCTGGACACCCTCTTTTTAAGTATTGATTACAAAGAACCCGTTTTTACAGTTCTTAGAGACCTTGATGAGTGTGAAAAAGCCGGGGTAACTCGGGATGAAACCATGCGTACCACTCGGAGTGGGGATGCACGGTATTACACTACAGTAGTAATACTAGATCCGGGCCGTTATGGTGCGGTTGAGGATGCTGTGAGAGACTTAAACGTTAGTTTAAAAAGCTCAAATCTTACGGCTGATTTAGTATACGAAATCTTAAACAAAGAAACCCCTGTACACACTCCGACCCTAAAATCACAAGCTGACAGAAATATTAAAGACAAAGTGCTGTTCAAAATTATGACCGAAGGACGATATGGAGCAGCCCTCCAAGGAGATACCTTTCACAAAGTACAACAGGATTTGTCCAGCCTAATGTATCAGCTGAAATTTGGAGAAATTGGGCGATAGCTATTCATCCCCAAACATGTGCTATATTTACAGCAATATCGTGGAGTATCAGATTGTTGGGGATACTCAAGCGCGCCTGCTTCGTATCGCTCACATTCCCAATCATAGAGGACAGAGCTTGAGCATTACATATGACAAACCTCATTAAGTGAATGTCCCCACTAATCTATTAACCAATATCTCAATATATATAAGAACGATTGAGGGGAAAGTTTCCCATTCGGTGGTGATGGGAGCTTAACAGTGAAGCTCCACTTTCGTCGCACTGCGTTATAATGGCCCGAAAGCCTTTCACAGTCTATCGAGGGTTGAGATACCAGCGTGGGAGTGGGATTGGATCCATTTTTTTCAACCATATTGCGTACGACTGTCCCCTTGCCGAAGAGGGATGCCAGATATCAAAAAAGAAGTGCTCAAAGCGAGTGAAACCTATGGTTGCTAATTTTTTTTAACTGATATAAGCTAAGGGCATTACTCTCATGAATCATAGCTTACTTACTACTTGTCAAGAGAGGTGGCATTATTTCTGACTCGTCATGGAACGTTTCATCCATCCATGTAGTTCACAATGTTGTAAATCGGAGCTCTCCGTCTTTGACATACCCCCAACTCAAGTTTCTATTGAGCAGAGTGACTATATTACGATTAACCCGTTAAACACAATTAGTTCCCCGAGTGCTCCTATAGAATTCGTGATCCCCATCTCAGACCCTTACATTTTTTATCCAAGCTTCGTGCACATGTACGCTAAACTACGCATAGCACATTCAGATGGAACGGATTGCGTTGACAAGTACGCTGTATTTCCCGAAATAAACTTTGTATACTCCATATTCAGCCAGTGTGACGTATATTTAAACCAGGTCAACATCTCGGCAGCAACGGGCTACTACCGCCTACGATCCTATCTGGAAAATGTGCTCAACTCTTCAAAAGAAGCGAAGGACACCTTTTTAACTGCTGAGGGCTATTATCAGGCATAATTAACGAAAGCACTATAAAGGACAAGTTCAAAAATTCTAGAAAGAAGATATACGAGTGTTTTGGTCACCTGCATACAGACTTCACATTCCAGGAGAAGATGCTTGTGAATGGGGTCGATATGAAAATGAAGCTCACTCGCACGAATCCTGAGATATGTTTAAATCTGTGAGCTGATAAAGAAGAGGGCACAAAGCCCGTTGTGATTCGTGTTATAGAAACATACCTTCGCGTACGCCGAGTGAAACTAAGTTCGCCAAAACAAATAGAAATTTAAAAAAATTTACTACATGCCACAGTAAAATATCCAATTAACACAGTACAGCTCAAACTATACACGGTACCCGCAGGGTTGGCATCAAAACAGATAGAAAACATCGCCGTGGGAGCTCTACCTAGAAGGTTATTAATTTGGAATGCAGGACCACGCTTCTGTGAATGGGAAATATAAAGAGAACTCCTTTAAATTCGAGAATTTCGGCCTTAAAAATATAACTCTATACGTCAATGGCATAGCGTTAGGGGGAACATTGGAAACGGATTATTCATCAGAAGCCGTGTTCCCTCTTTGCTCGAGAGCTTATAGTAATCTTACACATAATTCCGGTGCTTGTGATGAATTAGGGATTGGTGTAACGCAGAAAGAATTCATCGAGCAGTTTAACCTTTATCCGTTTGACATCACTCCTGACTTATCTGCTAGTGTAAATACACACTTAAGTCCACAGCAGAGTGGAAACATTTCAGTCAGATTCGAATTCTCCAAACCGCTAGACGCCCCTATTAGTGTACTAGTATACCTCGAATCACAGGCCCTAATAGAAATCAGCAGACTCAGGAGTGTAGTTACTGACTTTTAAAATGGATACGAATACACTCCATAGAGTAATGAATAGTGACCGAATCACACACTCCAAATTTATCGGTGTGTTTGCGAAGAATGAAACATTGAAGATCCCGGATACGAAGAGACTGTGGCGCATTTATTCTGAACACAGATGTTATTGGTGGTGAAGGGATTCATTGGATAGCTATCTACTTTAAAAATAGGGAACGAATGTACTATTTTAACTCGATGGGGACTCATCCTTGGAATGACTATTACTGTAAAATTTCTTGAACAGCTGCATATCCCCAAAATCGTCTGGAATCCTTACCGATTCCAGGGATACTTTAGTAATACTTGCGGCATGCATTGCCTTTCATTTCTCTTTCACATTTCACGTGGAAAGGAATTTACAAATTTTAAAAAATTATTCGACCCGTGTCACACTGCGCGGAATGATGAAATGGTATGCAGGATAAAAAAGAACGGTTCCCGTTTGTGCGCACTCGTTGTATTGTGTGATGTTTTACGCGTATATATATATATATATATATATATATATATATATATATATATAATTTGTAACTTGAATAATTGCAACAATATTGTGTAAAATATAAATTGTCTCCAAGAATGTTAGTTTGTGTACCGTATAAGGACAAGCCATGGGCTCTGTAGCTTATTTAAAATGTAATGGATGCTAATTCTGTAACTAATTTAAGTTGGATATAAAAATTGTACTATTTTATAAAACATTCCTTATGATTCTACCATTTAATAAATTGATGAAAATACACTACGTCTTCTTCTTACCCGAATCGTAAGAAAAAGTAAAAAAGCTTCTATTGTCGATGATGCAGCAATCACTGGCCGGGTGTGTTGCAATACTTCAACCTCCCTATACAGGTCACTGTCCACGACGTGCGTTTCTTCAAAAATATTACGAAAAGATTCTATAACACGATTTGGCTCCTCATCGGTCTTTTAAGGAGAAAAATACGGATGTAGACAGAAATTTTTAAATTACTTTGATTAGTTCATACATTTTTCAGAATTTTTTTTATAATAATAAAAATCCATTTGTTTTTCATAAAAAATACACATTCATAAATATCAACTTTAGTAGTTCTAAAACAGATATTTAATTTGCAGGGATCGTCTGTCGATGCTGCTATATCATTCGAGTTAGTTGAAATAAATTCTGAATATATACGTAAAGTAGAAATTTGAGTCCCCTTTAAGAGAAAATGTAGAATAATAATAAGCAGTAAGTCTATTCATTCACATATACTCTGATACATTCTTTATCGTGAGGACGACGGATGAATAGCTGGGCACAGCCTGCCGACACTGGGGTCCGAGTCCCTGACAGATAGCTTTACACTTCAAAATGTGATTATTATGGATTTTATAAAAAATAATTAACACTTGCAAAGGAAGCTTGATTATTATAATATTTAATATTATTCCCGCTCTTTGCCTATAACATATACTTCCATATATATATTATATATATATATATATATATATATATATAATGTTATAATGTTATAATGTTATAATGTTTCAGACCAACAAAGACCCTAGGATCCACTCATGGCTGGTTTACCTAACTGTGTTCGTAATTGTGTATTGTGTATGTCCTCCGTGGTGGCGGAGGGGACCCACAATTTTATGTGGGTTCCGAACCACAAGAACATAAGAAATTTATGTAACAACTGCCTGTACATTCGCAACTACCAATTTTTGCAAAACTAAATAATTATCAATTAAAAACTAATTAATTATCGATTTAAAACTAAAGATAGAATCTCTGGATCCAGAGGATCAAGTCATAATAGACTACTATCTACAAATATGTTACATTCTATATCTATAACCGACATATATAGGAAGAGAGAGTTACAAGGAGCTACAAGGAGTTATAAGGTGAAGCCTCAAATACCTTCGAACCACTCAGGGAAATTGGCGGGTTGTGGTTCAATTAAGAGAAAATAACGAATAACTTCACATTTCAAAATGAACTTATTATGGATTTTTATAAAATTAATTAATAGAAATATCAAAGCAAGACTTTTATCATAAAATTGAAGGTCTTTTCTAAAATATTAATTATTAATTATATTAATTAGTTATTACTAATTGAAAGTAATCTATAATTTAAAGATGAGGACACCTGCTATGTAAATGAAACATTTTACAACAAAGTGTAATGAATTGAAAATGTATTATTAAAGTCCCTCCATATATATATATATATATATATATATATATATATATACACATGCTATACATGTTATAATTTGATTTAACATCGAATTAAAGCCGCGCCCTGGTGACACAATTATTTTTACATAAATTCATTCATTCAATAATTCACACGCTAGTGTATGACTAATTTCCTTCCGAACGGAAATCACACGCCAGTGACGCGGACGGTTTCTTTGAATACACCTGGAAAACACAATGGATTGTGAGAAGCTTCCTTGTCCAGAGTTCTCAGGTGACGTCAACCGCTTGCGTGGTGGCGTACGCAGGTTCCGTTCTTTTGACTATATAAGAAGGGACTCAACGCTCTTACTGTAGATTCTGAGGCGACGGGTCTCCGGGGTGAAGGGTGTATTTCATCTCGTTAGGAAATTGCTTTGAAAGAGATTCAGGACGGACTAGGTAGAACGTCTTAGAAGGAATCTCTGGGCTAAGGGGTGGAATATAGCTTGTTAAGAAATTGCTTTACGGTTTAATCGGAAATTTGGGTTTGTGACCTGACTGTAGGATTGAAAGTAGGCACAGCAATATTTAACGTATATTTGATTATCTTAGAATTAATATTAAACTATTACTGTACTCGGTAACATAGAAGAAATATTCATATTATTAACGCTCGTGAAGATAAATATCATTCATTATAAATTAAAAACATTACTGTGCTTATAAACTTTATTGAAAGAAATCTATTTATTTGATTTCCTATTGAAAATAATCAACTTGCCTAAATTCAATTAAATTAATAACCGCCGACGTGTTTCGTTGTTCTTTGACTTTTGGGAACTGGTGATAAGAGATCTACAGGATCCACAACTGAATAATTTATTTATGGCGTGTTCTGTGATCGCGGGAACATCAGACATCGAGATGGTCTTCCCGATTCAGGAGCACAATATCATAGGCTCTTCAATTCTCTAAACTCCATGGGTGTATTATTGATATATATATATATATATATATATATATATAGACAAACTCGAAAGAGTTCAAAGACGAGCAACTAACATGATTCCGTCGTTTAGGTCAAAGTCATACGAGGATAGGCTTAATGAGTTAAATTTGACTACACTCGAGACTAGAAGGCTAAGGGTGTGATCTAATCCAGGTTTTCAAAATTATGAATGGGTTCGATAACGTAGATAGATATAGCTTTTTCGAAATATCTCAATATAGTAGGATTAGAAATAACGGGTGTAAGTTGACAAGTAGAAGGTTCGAGACAGCAGTTGCGAAAAACTTTTTTACGCATAGAATAGTAAATAGCTGGAATAGTTTGCCGGTAGAAGTAATTAGTAGCACGTCTATAAATGTTTAAAAATCGATTAGATGCATATGTTGATAGATTGGGTATAGTTTAAGGTAGTAAAATTAAGGCTTTGTGGTTCGAACCCACGTAAAATTGTAGGTCCCCTCCACCACCACGGAGGACATGCACAATATATAATTACGAACACAGTTAGGTAGACCAGCCATGAGTGGATCCTAGGGTCTTTGTGGTCGGAAACATTATAACATTATTACACACAAACACGAAGGAAACAGAATGGTGCTCAAGAGCTTTCGCATAATGACATCCTCAGGAACACTAAAATAAATAACAAGTTCGCGACTAAATATAGGTCACAAAAAAATAAAATAGAATTACAGGTACATAAAATTTTTATACTCACATTTCAACTGTAGATTCTTCCGCTGGATCAAACGGATCGTCATTGCAAATGTTAGCAATGGTTTGTGTTGAAAATAATTCGCCCCGATCGGCTGCGTTAAAAAGACTAACTGTAGCACCGGCGTCAGGGCACCCCTCTTCATATAACGCCGGTAAACTGTAAAGTTGTCGTTGTTGTGACTGGCTGGCAGTGTCCATGATAGAGGGAATGTGTGTTTATTTGCTGGTAAAATAACTGCTGTGAGTTCCAGCTGAAAATACTTCCTTTTATATCCATGAACCCCAATTGTAGCAGCCCTTCGAAGACTAATAGTCGATTCGTAAGCTTGCTGATTGGATGTCACTGTAACTGGGCGTGCCTTTGTCATATGTGTGTGCCAATCAGTTATCGTAGAGCCAAAGCTACGGCCCCACGCTTTGGGCATTGAAGTTTTGATTGGACACCTTCACGAATAATGAAAGTGTGTCCTTAGCAAATTTGGCTTATTCACTACGCAGATTTTTTCACTGTTTTCAGAACCTCTGAATGTATTTATTATTAATATATAAGATTTTACAAAAAAAAAAAGAAAGATGATATATTGTTCGAGGGTTATTTAATTTCTTTCGTAAAAACTAGAAGGTTATATGATGCAAAGAAACTATAGCTTTACGTGGGAACCTCAACCATGGGTCGCTACATCTGAATGAGGACGGTCAACCATCGAGCTATTACCCAGAACTATTAAATGAAAACTAAAACCTAGTTTAAGTAGGTTTTAAATCCTATAAAAATCCAAATAAATATTTCATTCTTTTACTAGACTTTTTATTTGAAAGAATTCCACAAAACAAATATTCTGTACAGGGTGTGTTATAAGTCAGATTAGGGCTTCATTTAATCATCCTACACTGAGGGTGGCACCGCGCTCATGTTAGATGAAAGCGGCCCAATGGGCTAATTCCTGAATTATTATTATTATTATTATTACCAGCACTATCTTGAGTTGAGGCCCTCCCGGTAGCTTAGCGGTTTCTGTGTCTGACTCTGGGCGGTGAGGCTCTGGTTCGCTCATAGTTGCTGACGCCTGAGTTGGGTTGGGCCGGCCACTCACCTTGTTACTACTCGATGATTTTAACAAGTGTAGAGCCGAAATCATACTGCTTTTTTAATATAGTATTTGCCTTTTTTAAGAAAATCAAATAAATAATTCGCACTTTCATGTTAGTATACTAAAATTGACAATACACATTATGAACATTCTATGAGAATAATTATTTAGAGTAAAAATCATATTAGTTCATGTATAATGAGAATAAAATATACTGTCAATCGTGGATCTGAAGTTTTCTTGTATCTGCACCACACATCCCGACATTAAAGGGTAATTATATATATATATATAATATATATATATATAAGTTAGAGAAAGAGTTAGTAAAAGTGGTTTTAATGTAGGCGGATAAGAGCAAAATTGCCCTTCATGATGAAGAGGAATTATTGGAGCATAAAAGCCGTGGTTGACCACAATATGATATTATCTACGAGCTGAGTGATTACTTCCAGAAAATAGACGCTTCGGTTCAAGAATTCAAAATGGATAAGTCATGTTTTGAACTAATAAACTGAAGTAATGGTTTATTATCTTACTTGTGATTTTATATATATATTAGAAATTATACACCGTGTGTATGTGTGTGGTTTATCGAGGTTAGTGATAATAATAACAATAACAAATAGTAATAACAATGTTAATAGAGAGAGCGAGAGAGTGATGCTGAAGAAATAAATTTATTTCAAAATTATAGTTTGAGCTTTGTGTTTAGACAAATCGTGAAAAATGTTTTTAGTGTAGGTGGATAAGAGTGAAGTTGCCCTTCATGAAGAAGAGGAATTATTGGAGCCTAAAAGCCGTGGTAGACCACAGTATATTATCTACGAGCTGTGTGGTTACTTCCAGAAAATAGGCGCTTCGGTTCAAGACTTCAAAATGGACAAGTCATGTTTTAAACGAATAAACTGAAGTAATGGTTTATCTTACCTATGATATATATATATATATATATATATTAGAAATTATACAGTGTGTGTGTGTGTGTGTGTGTGTGTGTGGTTTATCGAGATTTACTTTAAATGAAAACATGAATTGTCATACTTTAGGAAAGTTATTAAGGTAAATAACAATAATAGGGTTAATAATAGTAATAATAGTAATAGCAACAATAGCGCTGCACAAGAGTGAAAAAAAACGGAAATGAGATCGTCATTTTTATGGCTAATTATATGCGTAGATTGCGAAAATAACACTCATTTATTTGTATCACCCACCGATTTTATGAAAATGATCCTATTTCATTGTATCATTTTGAGAACCACTGGTTCTCTGAACGCATCTTTTACATTTTGTTCAGTCATGCATATGCTGTGGTGGTGGTGTTCGGCTCTGTGTTTCCACTTTGATTTTATGAAAAATTTCTTTCATTAATCATTTAAAACAAAATTGTCAGCCATATTTTATCATAAATTGGTGCTATAAGTGAGTATTATTGAATAACAGCTATCAAATTATGTATATTTCACCGACAACGCCTATATTGTGTGAAATTGCAAATTGATCTATCATTTTCTTATTTTACAGGTTTTTATTGATGTTATGCTACAATGCCTAGAGAGTGCAAAAATTCGCCAGACAGTTTTTGTTATATTTGTGGGACATTAACGTTAAAACAGTATAAAAGGAAGTTGACTTCTCATGTGAAAAAGCTTTATGAATTATACTTCGCATGCAAAGTTGGTGATCAGGACAAGCAATGGGCGCCTCATATCTGATGTGTGAGATGTACAAGCTCGTTATCTGCATGGTTCAAAGGCACCGGTCCTGGTCTGGGATTCGGTGTCCCAATGGTATGGAGAGAGCCGCTGAACCATTCAACTGATTGCTATTTCTGCTTAACGAACATCACAGGTTTGAATCTTTTATTTTTCTGAATATACGTCAAATTTGGTGTTTTTAGCACATTTTAGCATATCCTGCTCTGCATAATGTATTACACAATTATGCTATCTTAAGTAGTCAACAATGTCTATTGTCTCACATTACAGGTTGCAACAGAAAAGGGAAAAAGGCTATAGTCTACCCAAATCTTCTTTCTGCTATGCGTCCTATGGAACATTCTACAGATATACCCATCCATCGTCCTCCAGCTGAAATGCCGACCGATAACACAGACTCTGACAAATAGGAATCAGACGGCGAATGCTATGAAGCTCAAGTCGAGTCCAAGAAAGAACAACATCTCATCACGCAGCCTGAATTCAATGATTTGGTCCGTGATTTAATACTTACCAAGCAACAAAGTGAACTGCTGGCCTCAAGTCTACAAGAATGGAATATGCTGGCGGAAGACGTACTAATTACAGCATTCCGAAAGCGCTCCTTGGATTTGCAGGAATATTTCACAATGAAGAACAATCTTTGTTATTGCATTGATATACATGGTCTGTTCGATGCTCTGGGTTTGTGCTATGAACCGAATCAGTGGAGATTGTTCATTGATGCATCTCTGTACAGTGTTAAGGGTGTACTGCTACACAATGGGAACACAATGCCTTCTGTTCCGATCGCTCATTCAGTCGTCTTGAGAGAAACGTGTGACAATGTTGCTTTTATTCTGGACTGTATAAAATACAATGAACATGAATGGCTTATCTGCGCAGATTTGAAGGTTGTGGCTATTCTCAATGATTGCAAACTGGCTATATGAAATACATGTGTTTCCTATGCAAATGGGATAGCCGAGCAAGGTCTGAACACTACACACGCTCAGTATGGCCGCCGCGAGACAATTCCTCACCTGGATCTCACAATGTTATTCACGAACCATTAGTACGAAAGGAAAAGGTTATCTTGCCGCCACTTCACATAAAACTAGGGCTGATGAAACAATTTGCAAAGGCGTTCAAACAGGCTAAGCTTGCCTTCAAATATCTAAAGGAAAAATTCCGGAAAATAAGTGATGCCAAGATTAAAGAAGGCATATTCGTCGGCCCTAAAATTCGCCAACTCATGCTAGATGAACACTTTGAAGCGGTGATGGAAGAGGTTCAGTTGGCAGCCTGGCGTGCATTCAAAAACGTGTGCAGCGGTCTACTAGGAAAGACTAAATACGACAACTATGCTGCACTTGTGGATCAACTTATCAACTCATACCAACGTCTCGGATGTAAGATGTCATTGAAAATTCATTTTTTGCATTCACATCTTTCGTTCTTTCCGGAAAACGCATCTGCTGTTAGCGACGAACACAGGGAGATATTCCACCAGGATATAGCCACAATGGAGAGCCGATAGAATGGGAAGTGAAGTCCTGCTATGTTGGCCGATTTCTGCTGGAATTTAAAGCGTGACCAACCAGAAGCATCACACAAACGCCAGCATAAATACAAATAATGAGTTGAAAACAGTATAATACGAGAGTTTTACGTTAATTTTGTGCATATATGTTGAAGTATAGCAATAATTAAACTGTTCCATATGATAAAGCCTATCTGTTTATCAATATAGTCTTATTTTTTGGTATGAAGATTTTAAACAGTCATTACAAAAAAACGTGACGTGAAAGAAGAAAACTATTTTCAGACTTGGAATCAGCACACTCGAAATATTAAGAATGACCGAATGTTATTCCCGTTTTTTTACTGAACCGAAAATTTGTTGTACAGTGTAATTCACGGTTCTGAGGAAGAAGAAAAACCATACTAGAATATAAAGAGCAACACTTAAAATTTTATATTTCGTGAATATTCCACTTAGTAGTGTGACGTGTTAGAGATAATTTAAGGAAGGCTATTCGTAGTTTATCGAAAATTATTTTTAACTGAAAATAGTATTTTTCGTACTTTCATAAATTCCAAAAAAATTATTTAAGTCAGTTAATTGTCGTTCCTTCGTGGTTAAAAAAGCGTTGTCGCGACCAATGCATCACGGGCTCTTCAAAGCGAGATTTGAGCTGTTAAGCAGCGTTGGATCTGTTGAGTTGTTGTATAGGTAACCCCTATCTTCCACGTTTAGATGATATAACGGCTCGTAGAGAGCTGGACCCACATAAGCTGTAGGTCCTCTTTGCCACATTATCTTTGTCGTTACGAAGGAGAATAAACAGTCCCAGAACTTTTTTAATGCATGAAGGATGGCCAAGGCGGATTAATGTAGTAAGCTGAAGTTATTAATAACCTGAAATTTATAAAAAGTTAAAAAATTACTAATTAGTAATGAGAAACTTTATTCTGAACCCCCTCCCCTCACAATATTTTCTATAAACGATAGAAATAAATGTGAGGTTATTGATTTTTATATATAAAGGATAAATTAACATTTCTAATATGAATCAATTGAATTAATCTCTTAATACTGTCTTTAATATATATATATATATACGGCTTGGAACGATTCTTTATAAACTTTTGACCATTTCCTGCCGCTGGTAGCTGGTGGCGCTACCAACTGGCCTGAACTGATCCATTAATATATATGTATACCGTTAATGAAATTACTCTCTTATTATGGCTTTCGCTGTCTCATGTGAACATTTCTCTGTAATATATATGTAAGGGTTAATTGAATTGAATTTTAGTTATATATAAGGAATGACTAAATATTTCTAATATGGCTCGTTTTGGTAATATATAATTACTCTCTCAATACTGCTTTTAATGATATATATGTATACGGCTTCTAAGTCAATTAAACTTCATTGCGTAACATCTCTCCAAATAATTAAATGGCTATCTGGAAACCCCTCCATATATAAATAATTAAAATAGTAAATAGTGCTATCTGGCAAGCCCTCCACATATAAATAATTAAAATAAATAGTGCTATCTGGCAACCCCCTCTAAGCCAAAAGCTTACCAGTCAGCTGGGCCTTTATGCTTTGTGACATGCCAGCGTTAACATCTCTTCGTCTCTCTTTCTCTCAGATTAGGGTTTCCCTCCTTAGGCTAGGGATACCCCTTTGGGAGGGAGGCCCTCCTCCCTTCTCCCCCAGAGTTAGGGTCATCCCCTTTGGGGGCGAGGTCATCCTCCCTCTCCGCCCAAAGCTCCCCCTTCATGCAACTTGGGGTGGTACCCCCACCCCCTTCTTGCATAACCCCCTCCCCATTACCCCACCCCTTTCACCCATTACTCCACCCCTTTCACCCATTACCCCACCCCTTTCACCCATTACTCCACCCCTTTCACCCATTACCCCACCCCTTTCACCCATTACCCCTCATACCATTTGCAACATTACCCCCCTTCCATTTGCAATATTGATCAACATTGCAATCGCATATGCACTCGAACATCTTGCGGCCATACTACTGGAATGCACTAATTCCATCTTCAGGACTAAAATTAAAAAAAAATCATATACAGATACAAAGTACAAATTGCAAATGCAAGTTAATTAATAACAATTTAAAATAAAGTTAAAATTATAAAAAGGTAGCCAAGAATATGTAAAATCATTGAAACTAAAAGATAAATAGATAAAATACAAACAAATACCTTAACCAAAACATAGCAGATCTACCGATGATTCATCAGAATTGAGGTATGGTTTTAATTTATAAATGAACAAAGATTCCATAATTTTAAGCTTAAGGTCAGAGCTTCCGGCAGCAAGTACGGCGAAACTAGACTATGAAATTGGCTAGTTATTGTTGTGTGCATGGTTGCGTATGAGAGAATTAGATGGTTTGTCAAGAGCTAAATTTGTACGGACCAATTTACCGAGATATTTGTAAATACGAGATTTTAGGTGTCTTTTAGTTTTACCTATATACGACCCCATACAGTGGTCACACTTGTAGTGGTAAACTATGGATGACTTCAGAAGTGTAGGAATAACATCTTTGTATTTAAATGTGATAAATCGATTCAGACGGGGTGAATATAATTTTTATACATAATTGCGGGTAAAATTCCTTGAGCAATTTTAAAAGTTTGTTTCCAATGTTAAAACTTGAGGTTCCCATATAAGGTAAAGTGAAATACACAATATCTTTGGGAACTGTAATTATGTCTCTAGTTGTGGGGCTTATTAGTCTATTTAGGGTTCTGCCTAGTGTAGTCTCCACCAATCTAGAAGGGGAATTATTCTTGGTGAGTTGTCGGATGAAATCTAGTTCATCGTGTAATTTAAAGTAATCTGAACAGATATTGAAAGCTCTATTAGTCAGAGTTGAAATTAGAAGATAAAATTAATAAATATCTTAGAAAACTTAAATCTAATAATATAATCTCCGACACAGTTTTTTCCAACTTATTTGTTTCGGGATGTATTATTTTCAGACGAGTCATTTTTCTTATTCAAGCTCAACAAAATCGATTTGTACGCCATTCACCTGTGAACCCACAACCAGTTCCAAAATACCCAAACTGCAAAACACCCAGAAAAGAAAATGTTCTGGGGTTGTTTTTCTACACGATGAACTGGCTCATTAGTGCCTGTGGAAGGCATGATGAATAGTAAGCGATATATTGAGGTTCTAGAACGCCATGACAAACTAGAGCTAGAGAAACTGCCCAAAGGGGGTTTCTAACAGGATCTAGCTCCATGTTATATATCAAAATGTGTTAAGGAGTTCTTAAAGGTGAATAATATCAGCTATTTAGACTGGCCAGGAAACTCGCAAGATCTAAACCCAATCGAAAATTCACCGGTCTGCATGAAAATCGATTTCTTTATTTTGAGTTATGATTCTGAAGCAGTTCGCTGCGATGAATTAAAAAATGCTACCAGAAAAGAAAATGTTCTGGGGTTGTTTTTCTACACGATGAACTGGCTCATTAGTGCCTGTGGAAGGCATGATGAATAGTAAGCGATATATTGAGGTTCTAGAACGCCATGACAAACTAGAGCTAGAGAAACTGCCCAAAGGGGGTTTCCAACAGGATCTAGCTCCATGTTATATATCAAAATGTGTTAAGGAGTTCTTAAAGGTGAATAATATCAGCTATTTAGACTGGCCAGGAAACTCGCAAGATCTACAGTAAACCCAATCGAAAATTCACCGGTCTGCATGAAAATCGATTTCTTTATTTTGAGTTGTGATTCTGAAGCAGTTCGCTGCGATGAATTAAAAAATGCTACCAGTTTTTTTCTATCACCCACAGTTTTAAAGTTATTAGCAAAACAATTTTGGGGCGTTTTGTAAATTTTTACCTTTTTTATCTTTAATTAATTTCGTTTTTTCATATTTTTCAGATAGATAATTCTAACATTACGTCTAAAATTTTAATAATGGCTTCTAGAGGATGTACCCATAGTCCAGACATATTTTGTTATATTTGTGGTCGGTATGTTGTAAAACAAAGGACAAATGTAACGACCTTCATTAAGAGAGCTTATCATGCTTATTTTGGAATTAAATTTGGAGATCAAGACAAAGGTTGGGCTCCACACAAGGTTTGTCTTACGTGTGTTGCGGCACTAAGGAATTGGAGCAAAGGTAAAAAGAAAAGTTTGCCATTTGGGATCCCTATGGTATGGCGCGAGCCTAGAAACCATACCGACGACTGCTACTTCTGTTCTTTCAATGTTAAAGGTTATAATGCAAAGAATAAAGAGAGCCTTCAATACCCAAATCTTCCATCTGCAATAAGGCCGGTACCCCATGGTCCAGAAGTTCCTATTCCCCGCCCACCCGAGAGTCTGGATCAATACAATTCAGATTCTGATTCAGCTCCAAATCCAGACAATGATGATGTTTATGAACAGCCAACAGCTGACCGAGATCCTCCTAAACCATTAACCCAAGCCGAACTAAATGACTTAGTCAGGGATTTGAATCTGCCTAAGGACTCTGTAGAACTTTTGGGGTCTAGATTGCAGGAGAACAATTTATTGGCATCCGACACATACTTCGCTTGGTACAGAAATCGTGAGAAAGACTTCGTGCCTTTTTTCGAAGAAGATGGTCCCTTGGTATTTTGCAAGGACATCACAGGATTAGTGTGCAAGCTAGGCATAGAATACCAAACCAGTGACTGGAGGTTGTTTATAGATTCCTCTAAAACCAGTCTAAAAGGAGTGTTACTGCACAACGGTAACAAATATGCATCAATCCCAGTGGCCCATTCTACTCATTTAAAAGAGACCTATGATAACATGAAACTGCTTCTGGAAAAAATTCAGTATCAAAATCACAGATGGATATTGGTGGGGATCTCAAAGTCCTTTGCATGTTAGTTGGGCAGCAATCAGGATACACTAAGATGCCATGTTTCATCTGCGAATGGGATAGTCGAGCACGTGACCAGCACTGGAAGAGGAAAACTTGGCCTCCTAGAGAGAATCTTACCCCAGGATCAAAGAACATTTTACATGAACATCTAGTTGAACCAAATAAAATCCTCCTACCACCCTTGCACATTAAGTTAGGCTTGATGAAGCAGTATGTCAAAGCATTGAATAGAGAAGGTGAGTGTTTCAAGTACATTTGTTCAAAATATCCAAAGATTAGCTACGAGAAAATAAAGGAAGGTGTTTTTATAGGTCCTCAGATTAGAAAGTTATTGACAGACGATCATTTCCTAAACACAATGACCAATAAAGAAAAAGAAGCATGGCTTGGTTTCAAAGATGTTGTTGAAAACTTGTTGGGAAACTACAAAAGCCAAAATTATGGAAGACTGGTGGAAAATATGCTTAAAAAGTTTTGCGCCTTAGGCTGCAACATGAGTCTGAAAGTTCACTTCTTATTTTCGCATCTTGACCGTTTTCCCGAAAATCTCGGAGATGTCAGTGAGGAGCAAGGGGAACGATTTCACCAGGACATCAAAACCATGGAAAGAAGATATCAAGGAAGATGGCATACAAATATGATGGCGGATTACTGCTGGTGTCTGCAACGAGATCAGCCTAACTCACAGCATAAGAAAACATCAAAGAAGCGCCGGTTTAGTCGTCATTAGTCTTTGGAATAAGTCCTGAAATGTTTGCAAGTAAAGAAGGTAAATATATTTTGTTTCTTTCAGTTATTTTTTTATTCTTTCATAAACAAGCAATATGCTTGTCCAAGAGGTAGGAGCTATTTAATTCTGCTTTAATTAGGTTTTACTCTATCACCTAAAGATTTCGTGCTACAAGGGGTGTTGTAATACCTCATCTGTCCCCAAATGTTAACCACCCATTGATGGGAGGGGAGAGAGTATTTTGCTGGGAACGGGACTGGTTGTTACATATATTTACCCTACATTATTATGTAAGCGTTACTGTAGTCTATAACAACAAAATTTATGGTTTAGCATGTGCAATCCAATGTTGGTCTCGATAAGATGGTTCACATTTGGGGATAAATGGGGGATTTATGACACACCCTGTAGTAAGAAAACCATACGTGATAGGGAAAACCTAACTATATTTTTGAGATCAGCGCACTCAAATTATATAGAATCACCAACTAGTTTGTAAAAATCGATCGACAAGTTTTCAAATGTGTACTGGTGAAATCTATGAGACATATGCGAGACGACTTCAAAAATTGGACTGTACAACTAAAGTAAAACTGATCGCGTTTGCCATCCCAGTTTGGTTTCATGATGAAGAATGAAAGAAAATCTGTGAAAAACTGGTACATTCTATGCCAAAGTGTGTTCAAGACGTTATTAAAACTACTAAAAATATTAAGGTTAGTTCCAGTCTTCAAAATATATGCTCTTTACTGAAAATTCTAATTTTTTTGTCCTGTTCACATTAATTTGCACAATACTATATATATATATATATATATATATATATATATATATATATATATATATAAAATGTTTCGATAGCAACTTTTAATTCATGTTTTCCTTTCAAATTCTACTACTACTACTACTACTATTACTTTTCTTGTTGCTTTTTTATTATAATTAAGTAGAAAGAGAAATTAAAGGCACAAAAGTGATTTCGAATGTGTGTTTGCATAATATCCTGAATTTAAAAGTAAGAAATAATAAACTTCACATAAGAGCAATTGTTCTTTAACTTCTTTTTAAGATTTCTTCTCTGTTATCGAATGGATAAAAACAAAATTTAAATTTACTTCCGAAAAAAATGTACTTTAAAAAATATATCGTTTTTAAAAGTATCCCCCAAACCAATGCGTGCCTTCATAAATATTTCCCGAAGCTCTTTCATTTCCCCCGAAATGTTTTCTATTTCCCCTCACTTTAGAAAAATTCCTTTGTTTCTCAGATTTTAACAGGATATTGTACTTACAGACATCACACACAAGTAAAATATTTTTGACGGCATATATCCCGGTACTAATTGGAATTCCCTCTTCAAAGTAATTAACATTCTCATCGAGCAAAAAACTATTACACGAAAAAAGGTTATTTTTACTTAAATAAAAATCATAGCCCGTTCAAGACATAGAGAAAAAAACTAAAAAAAAATCATTTAAGATTTTTCTTAACTATTTAAACATTTTTTTCTTCTTATTTTTATTCGAAAAAGTTCTTTCACCTATTTTTTGTTCTCTCTGTGAAAAATACCCAAACTTTTACTGTCAACACAATAGTGCATTTAAAGAGTTTGTTGAATGAGAGAAGACAGAAGGTTTTAATGGAATCAATATTTTACTTCATTTGGTTAAAATTTTATATTTTCCCCCCTTTCCACCCTCTTTTTTATTCGTCTTTCGTGGGGAAAAACCCCCTAAGAAGCATTTTACTGAAAAGATTAAATGCGTTACAATTTTTATCGACTCGCATTGTGTCCTGCATATTTAAAATCCCCCCATGAAAGTTTTTAATACAGTGAGTGACAAGGTAATCGATAATTCTTCTAGGAAAAAATTTGTATGCGTTTAAGTTATATAGAGGCCTACGTGAATTTAGACACACGTAGGCCTATTTGTAAACAGGAATCATTAATTAATATTAATTACTTAAGTAATTTTCTTTTGCGAATGTTAATCCATGATAACGTAAAAAAGAAGCATAAATAAATTTGATTGTTTTATATATATATATATATATATATATAAGTTTATATTATATATAATATATATTATATATATATATATATATATAATATATATATATATATATACAGGGTGTCCGAGAATTATCTGTACAATTTTTGGCTGTTATTAAAAGTCAACCATGAAGTGTAGAAATTCCAGTGTTGTCCCATTTTACAGAGAAACTCATTAATTTTTTTCTGATAACAAGTTTTGACAAGTTTTTCTTTTTCAGATATTCATACACACCCCTCATCCTTAATGAATCCACAGGAGAAAGCACAGTGTGTTGAATGGTTTATCGAAACAAAATCAGATACACAAGTTCAACGAAGGTTTAGAACTAATTACAACAGAAACCCTCCATCAAGAGTAACCATACGAGCTTGGTATAAAAGGTTTAAGGAAACTGGAAGTGTAGAGCATAACAAAGGAGCAGGGCGGCCTCGAACGTCTTTTGAAAATGTCGAGCGCATTCGAGAGGCTTTTGTTCGCAGTCCACGCAAGTCGACAAGAATTGCATCACGAGAGTCACAGATACCTCGTTCGACAGTGCATGATGTCTTGCGTAAACGTTTGAAGTTGCATCCTTACAAGTTGCAAATCTTGCAACAGATTACGCAAGAAGATAAGGTCTCCCGTAAGGAATTTGCAATGACTCTGCTTGACAGAGTCGACCAGGACAATGCGTTCTTGGCAAGAATCATGTTTTCGGACGAGGCAACTTTTCATGTTTCAGGCAAGGTAAACAAACAAAATGTGCGCATATGGGGGTCACAAAATCCACATTGCATAGAAGAGCACATCAGAGACAGTCCTAAAGTTAATGTGTGGTGTGGCCTGTTACATGATCGCGTGATTGGACCATTTTTCTTCGGTGAATCAACAGTGACCTCCAATACCTACCTGGACATGTTGCAACACTTTGCCTATCCGCAATTGGAAGCACTGCATCCACGCATCATTTTTCAGCAAGATGGCGCACCGCCACATTGGGCCTTGATCGTCCGTAAGTCCCTGAATGAGACATTCCCAAACAGGTGGATTGGCCGTGGAGGTGCAATTCATTGGCCGGCTAGATCTCCCGACATCACACCCTGTGATTTCTTTCTTTGGGGATTCGTCAAAGATCTTGTGTACAATACGCGGGTGACAGACATTGATGATTTAAAAGCAAGAATCACAGCTGCTATTGAGCGAACTGATGTGGATATGCTGCAGCGTACATGGCAACATTTGGAGTATCGATTGGATGTTTTGCGAATCACTGATGGTGCACATATGTTTGTAACAACATTACTTTAATAAAAGAAACTTTTGAAAATACAGATTCTAAATAATCTTGTTTAAGAATTTTACGTGTGTTATCAAGAATTTTATTAAAAGATGAAATTGTACAGATAATTTTCGGACACACTGGAATTTCTAAAAAACTTGTCAAAACTTGGTATCAGAAAAAACAATGAGATTCTCTGTAAAATGGGACACCATTGGAATTTCTACACTTCATGGTTGACTTTTAATAACAGCCAAAAATTGTACAGATAATTCTCGGACACCCTGTATATATATATATATATATATATATATATATATATATATATATATATATATATATATATATATATATATATATATATCAGTGGCGGCTCGTGGTCAGGGAGAGTAGGGAGGCCCAAAATTGTCTATAATAAAATAGATTACAAAGTGTTAGATGCCCTACTTTCTGCATGTCACGATCGTATAGAATTAATACTATTAATAAAATCTTCTTTCATAGTTTTTAGTGATAAAAACAGAGGAGGCCCGGCCTCCCATGCCTCCTTTGAAAAGCCGCCACTGATATATATACACTGCACGTTTAAAATAATATAGAGTTTAACCTCATGAGAATTCATTCGATGAGTTTGCAGAGTATCTCATGCAGCAATTTAATTTTGCGAGTATTTGAATTAAAAGACTTTCTTCACTTCATCTATTGTGTAAGCTGTTGAACACAATTATTAACTAATCACTATTTTGCATTATCAATCTTAACCTCTCCAACCTTTTGACGACCTTTTCTACACTTTCTGATAGCTTTTGACTCTCTTCCATTCACAGGTCGTTGCGAGCATTTCACTCATTAAGAATACTTTCATAGTCAGTGGCGTAACTAGGGTGGGGCAGGTGGGGTGCGTGCCCTGGGCGCCAAATTTGGGGGGGCGCCATTTTTATGATTTAAAAAAAAAATTTAAGAGTAAAAACATGCTCTTTTGGAAATGTACCGGTACCATATCTCTAGCCATCAAATTTCCATGAATTTCAGGTTTTTAACTTCATTTAACTTTATTAATTCATTCTATTTTATTAGAATTTTATTATGAATTATTAATTTATTCTATTTTTTTGTTTCTTTCTCTAGAAAATTTTACCATGAAGCGAACATTGCTGATACCGAAAAGTCCGAAAAAGAAGCTGAGTGGAGCAGAAGGCAGGAAGAAAAGAAAAATGCAAGAAGCAGAAACTAAAAAGTCAAGTGACTTTATGATGTCATTTCTTGAACAGCAACAAGCTGGTCCTTCATCAGCATTAACTGCATCAGATATGAGTGTTGACCAACCCGCCAGTGTATCAGAAGGAGAATTAAGTGTCTTTCAAGAACCAGAAGTGTCTTTCAAGAAGCCAGAAGATACTAAAATTTTGAGTAGCGAAAAGCAGGAAAAAACAGCACAGCCTATACCAGATGCGATTCAGCATCACGATGTAGGCTTCTTGGAGTTTGATAAAATATCAAAAAAAGTAATTTTATCAGATGCCCTGAGGACAGAAATGGTCACATTGGGTTCGAAGTATTTTCAAAATAGTGAAGGGCCATTTGTTCCCACACAAAACCGATCAATGAATGAGAGATGGTTTAAAAGAAAGTTGGGAAATGGATGTGGAGAAGAAGTTTGGCGCTCATGGCTTGTTTATTCTCCAGAGAAGAAAGCAGCATTTTGCTTTTGTTGTTTGCTATTTTCTCAAATTGACAATCAGTCTTCATTGGAGCAAGAAAATGGGTTCAATCATTGGAAAGCACCAGAAAGGCTTAGCACCCATGAAAATGCAAAAAATCATCGATACTGCTTCACCCAATGGAAGGAAATGGAAAGAAATCTTTTAGAAAACAGAGGAATCATTGACATAGAGCTTCAAGCTCAAATTGCAACAGAAAAACAAAAATGGCGAGATGTTCTCCACAGAATTCTCCATTGCATAAAATTTTTAGCAACTCAGAACCTTGCATTGCGTAGTCACAATGAATCCCTGAGACAGGAAGAGGAAAGCAATATTGGAAATTTTCTTGGGTTATTAAAATTGTTGGCAAGGTTTGATCCTGTCATGAAAGAACATCTCAGTATTGTGGAAAAGCACCCTGGAAGAACATCATATTTATCTCCGTTAGTGCAGAATGAATTTATTCAGCTGATGGCTTCTACTGTACTGTTCGCCAGAAAATGTTACAGAGCATTCATAAGGTCAAATATTTTGGCCTCATGTTTGATTCTACTCCAGATCAAGCACATCGAGAGCAAATGGCAGAAACAGTTCGTTATGTTGATATTGATTTTCAGGAGAAAACAATTTTTATAAAAGAGTCTTTTCTTGGATTTATCCAATTAAAACGAAAGGATGCTGAAAACATTGTGGAAGTGATTTTGGAACAACTGGAAAAAGACAAAATGCCGTTAGAAGACTGTCGATCTCAATTCTATGACAATGCTGCAGTTATGGCTGGTTATAAAAGTGGTGTTCAACAGAGGATTATTGAAAAAAATAGCAAAGCTATTTTTGTAAACTGCGATAATCATTCTCTCAATTTGGTTGGAGTGCGTGCTGCTAACCATGATGCAGTGATGGTGACTTTTTTTGGTGCAATTCAGTCGCTTTATTAATTTTTTTCACGTTCAACTCTCCGTTGGCAAAAGCTGAAAGATGCCATACCAATAGTTGTCAAATCTGAATCTGAAACTCGATGGAGTTCCAGAACAGAGGCTGTGAAGCCTGTCCATGAATACTTTGATATTATAGTGGAACTCTTGCAAAGCATGGTTGATGATCAAAATGAAACTGCTGATACAAGAGGTGATGCAAGGCAGGTGCTGAATCAAATTTTGACTTTTCATTTCTTGGCTTTGCTTGGATTTTGGAACAAAATTCTTGTTTGGATTGATCGTGTTCAAAAACGACTCCAAGATCATACCATGAACTTTCATGATGCTGCTTATGATTTAAAAGCCCTTCAAGATTATTTTTTAAGCAGTCGAGAATCATTGGCCAGTGAATCACTTGAAGCAGGGCTGAAACTGTGTGATGAATGGGATATTCAAGTAGAAAGACGCCCCAGAAAGAAGAAACAAATGCCTGGTGAAAAAGCCAAGGATGTAGGGTTAACTGCGAAAGAAGAAATGATGAGAATAATGAAAGAAACTATTGATCGTCTCCATAATGAAATGGAAGAAAGATCTGTCCGTCTCCATGACTTGGATTCAAAATTTGGATTTCTTTTAGATGCTAGAGGATTATTGTTTGACTCAAATGAAAGCAACAGTAGTCATGACGTAAATATCTTAAAGAAAAGTTGTCTCAACCTTGGACAGTTTTATAGCAATGATATTGACGGCTTTGAGCTTTATGAAGAAATCCTGGATTGTAAGATGCTTCTGAAAAGTCGCCCAAATGTTCAGATTTCTAAAGCTGAGAAACTCCTCAAGTTTATTGTTCAGTATGGAGATGAAAATGTTTTTCCAAATTTGAGAGTAGCTATTCAGATAATGCTCACTATTGCAATTTCAATTGCCAGCTGTGAGCGATCTTTCAGCAAGTTAGCATTGATCTTATCATATTTGAGAGCTTCAATGGGCCAAGAAAGACTTTCTGCTTTATCCTTGCTCAGCATTGAACGTGAGGAAACTGAAATAACAAATTTTGATGACATTATTGATAAGTTTGCATCAGCAAAAGTAAGAAAAATACATGTTTAGTGTGAAGTTCCAAATTATTCATTAAAAGAGCCAAAAATAATAGGTGCAAACAAGGCATTTCTTTTAAAGTACCATATAATTGGAATGATTTTGGTCAGTATCTAATATTCTAATTGCTAATTCTGCTATCGGTAATTCAGTAAAATTCAAGAAAACATCAAAGTGTATTCTCATGGAAAGTTATGCCTCTCCTTGTACATATATTAATTGTTTCTGTTGTAATTCGACAAATAATTAACCATACTTTGGTTCTATAAAATTAAATTGTATTAATAGAAATTTAATATCAACCTTAATAGTAAATATACGCGGTTATGTATATGGATAGAGAGAGTATAAACTGTAAAAATAATTTTTATGAATTGTATTTTCATTTCATTTCAATTTATTTTTACATATTTTTGTACAGTTTTATATGTACATTATGGTTATGACTTTTTAATTTTTTGTCATAAATATTGTTTCCTCTATCATCAATCGATGAACGTTTGCTTGAAAACAATAAAAAAGGGCATAATTCTTCAGAATTAAAAAGAAATGTCACCCCGAAAGCAAATATAGTATATTAGTATATTCGAGACAGCTGCATTGCACCATTCTAGATTGGTTACCTAGTATTTTCTTGAATATTCCGGAATATACCGAAAAGCACTAAATACTCTGGAAAATCACTGGAACAGAGACACATCTGCAATAGCTATACCAAGGAGCAACCAATGTGCGGAACATGCCATTAAGGTAATGCAAGAACTTTACGTAAACTGTAAAAATAAAGACAACCTTAATCACAGGTTTATTTTAAGCAATAAGTAAAACAATTAAAACAATAATAGAGTAAATGTATAATATTGTATTTGTATAATTAATATGTATTGTATAGGTATAATGTTGTATAATATAATATATGTTTATGTATAATAATTGTGAAATAAACATGCAAATTTCTATTTATTATTTTATTAATTTTCTTTTTTATTTTGGGGTGAAGTTTTTTCAAAATATATCGAAAATACTGTTATTTTCATTGTCAGGGGGCAAAAGTTCATCGATTTATGATACAGGAATATGAGGTTATAAAAATGTCATAACCCTAATGTACAGTGCTTACAAGAAGTCTCGCGCCTCTGTCTCGTCCCAAGCTAGTCTGTTAGGTATAAAATGGGCGGTCCTTATGGCAGCGGAGGTGTGTTCGGATTGGTGCACATAATTGCTCTAACCAAATCAATGACGTCCACATTATCATTGTGTTGATCACTCTATCTATTTATGTATAGAGACATACTGTATATAGATATATATAGAGTATGCAGGGGATAACGTGTCTCAGTCCCAGCTATGGTAGTTGTCTTACAATTAACAGTCCCAAGTGCAAGTTACGTTAACACCTCCACATAAACTACCCTGGACTAAAATAACATACGTGAAGCCCTTACCCACAAACCATTTAAAAGCTCTCTCTCTCTCTCTGTCTCTCTCTCTCTCTGTCTCTCTGTCTCTCTCTGTCTGTCTGTCTGTCTCTGTCTGTCTGTCTGTCTGTCTGTCTCTCTCTCTGTCTCGCTGTCTCTCTCTCTCTGTCTCGCTGTCTCTCTCTCTCTGTCTCTCTCTCTCTCTCTCTCTGTCTCTCTCTCCAAACTAATCTATCATATTTTGCGACTTTTTAACTCTGGTAGGATTCAATTCCATTCCTATAGTGTAAGAGATACTTAAATTCATGTGTGTTTTATGCCATATATGATGTGCGTAATAAATAATCATTTTTAAATAGTTGGAGCGTTCAAGGTCATCTGTAATAATCTATAGACTACTCCTCAAGCCCAGTCTCAACACTTAGATTCCCCTAAGACACAGGCGTCTTCAAGTAACATGAATGCGTACAGATCTAAGGTGTTAGATTCCATATTATATAATTTATGTGCTAGGTTTAAGAACGCTGGCATTGAAGGATGGAAGGAAGGGACAGTAAAAGCGATAATAGGTTTAATGAAGGAAGTGGAATGAGGATGGAGGTAAGCGTTGCTATGTCGAAGGAAACGAGGTTGGGTGGGGAATTACGAAGGGAGGAGGAAATGCTAAACACAAACTCAAATATTTATTTTAATGCCCTAGACCTAGAAAGACAAAGAGCAAAATACCCTAAACTAACAATGAATTGACAGAAACAGAAGAGCCTGGTCTTAGACGCACTGATAGGTTTAACGTATGTGGCTAGAGGCCGCCACTCAGAATTACCACTACTACCTAAGTCATAATAAGGTTATTTACTATGACAGAGTAGTCATGAGTAGTTATGGAAATAAAATATGATTATACTGTTGATGGCTGACTATATTCAGTTGGGACATAAACTATTGTTGACAATCTTTGGATCCTTGGCTTTTAAGACGAATTTTTTATGCATATGTTCAACAAAATAGGAAATTGGCTGATTATTATTACCATTCGAAGGGTTGGTACCCTTCACAACCGAAATCAATTTGAGAAGGGGTGCATGGTATCCTCATTTCCTTTATCGTCCCAGCACGCTTCACATAAGCCATTTACACAAAGATGAAGAGGCCGTCTGTGCACCACGAGACGACCCAGGCAATGCGGAGAGCAATGGTGACATTGCATGAATATGGTGTGCCAATAAGAGAAATATCAAGACGACTAGACGTTCATCGAAGCACTGTGGAACGGTGGATTCATCGGTATGAAGCAGAAAACTCAATCGCTACTTTGCCGAGGTCTGGTCCTCCGTGTTCAACATCTCAAGAGGAAGATGCTGCGATTGTTAATCATGCCAGAGAGCATCCGTTTGTTCCAGCGACGCATATTTACAGACACCTGAACCTTCGTTGTAGCGCAAATACAGTGAACAACAGACTTCACGAGGCAGGGTATTTTTCTCGCCGTCCAGCTATAAAACCTGCATTGACGATTGAGCATAAAGAGGCGCGGATGGGATTTGCCTTGCAATACTTGCCGCAGGAGGAAGAATTCTGGAGAAAAGTTGTGTACTGTGACGAAAAAACATTTTTAACAGATAGTCATAGTTCCCTGCATTGTTGGAGGCAGCGCGGAAAACGCTATGAAGAAGGAAATGTTTTCCCGAGCAAACGTAGTGGTCACATCAATCTCGATGTGGGGGGCTGGATGTCTGGCTGTGGTGTCGGAGAATTGACTCAAGTAGATGGACGCTTTACTGGACAGCAATATTGCCAGATACTGGAAGAGGTGCTGCTACCCAGTGTTCGTGCGTATCTGGTTCCAGCACCGGAACCATTTTACTTAATGGAAGATAACAGTCCCATTCATAGGAGTAACGTTGTGAGAGCGTGGTACGAAGATCACCAAGAGATTATTAATCTAATTCTGCCACCACGTTCTCCTGAATTGAATCCGATTGAAAACCTTTGGGCAATAATGATTAACGAATGGGAGCAACGCAATGAAAAAACATTTGAAGCACTTTTAGCTCACACGAGGAATAGTTGGGAGAGCTTGCGCCGAACACCAAACATTCCCTACAATCTGGCCTCTTCTATGCCGCAACGATTGCAGGAAATTATTGATGCTGGAGGAAGCTATACGAAATACTGATGTTAAAGCCATGACGTAAATGTGTATCGAATATATATTTATGTTAATATAGAATTTTATTATATTTTTATGTTTGACATCTATAAAAGTATATATTGTGACCATGAAAGAACTTTACTTATCCTTAGTTAGAATCTTTTCTTGCAATGTCTACGCTCGTGGAGATGATAATATATGCAATGTTGAAACAAACTATGAGAAGGTAATAGTTTCAGGAAAAAAAATAAAAACTGGCAACATCGAGGTCATCACATGTTTATGGGAATTGTCATATGATATGCTACCAATAAACTCTTATATACTACTATATACAGTATACTCTATTACGTAATAATTACGATGAACAAATCAAATGCAAATTTCTCTGATTCACGGCCCACCAGTCTTGCTTTAGACTAATGACTTTCATAAGATGGAATAGGTTACCACTTAAAACAATGGATAAACTATCTATTAGTGAGACGACCGTGACTTCCTCGAAATGCGAGTGCGTGAGAGGTTCACTGAGGAATTTGTTCATTAGATTCTTCACGTAGGATATATATCACAAACAACAATATTGACAACAATTCCCAACAATTACTTAATATCAATAATTGCATTTGAGCAAATAATTTAGACCTGCTTCAAAATAACTTAGGTATCATGCCATGATTTGGGATATTTGCCGAATTAGTCGTTCTCTATAGTCTACAGCAGAGCTTTCCAAACTTTTCACGTTGGCGACACACTATTTAAGCATAAATTTTTCACGACACATTAATTAATTTTTGTTATCAAATATCAAATATCAGATAATTTTTCAGTAGGTGGTTTATCTTGTAGCCGATTTTGTTGAGAGAAAAATCAAAATTTTCAAAATACAAAAAACACTAATGTGTCGCGACACACAGTTTGGTAAACTCTGGTCTACAGTATATAGTGAGACGGTATAATGTAATGCCCAGCTAATATTATGATGACTAGGATTGCTCCATAACCATCCCAACATCCCGAAACTTGCTCCATTTTGCTTCTTAATCATTTGTATTTTAAACACTAAACTGTAGCAGAAGTGACGTAATAATGGACGTCATTGATTGTGTTAGAGCAGTTATGTGCACCAAGCCGAACACACCTCCGCTGCCATAAGGACCGCCCATTTTATACCTAACAGACTAGCTTGGGACGAGACAGAAGCGTGAGACTTCTTGTAAGCACTGTACATAACTGTTTTTCATTTTCATTTGTCATAAAATAAACTTCTTAAAAGCATATTTTGTTAGCGGTATTATTACGAGTAACCAGTTTGAGTACCATTACAAGAATTCAGCCAGAATTTTAAAGAACACTGGTTTTAAGGGCGCCATTTATTGATTTGCCCTGGGCGCGATCAACCCTAGTTACGCCTCTGTTCATAGTGACATGAATTCTCAAGCAGAACTTGGTTGAGCTGTACATAATAAAGAATTTCATTTTTCATTAATATTATTAAAAAAAAAAGTTGTTGGTCAAGTTATATATATATATTAGTGGTGGACCGGATATCCGCATCCGCATCATTTTTAACATCCGCATCCGCACTTCTGACTGCGGATGTTATGCGGATATTACCTCTAATAAATTATGCAATTTACAATTAAATTAGCTGATAAAGTAGCTTATAAGGTCCAGTCATGCACATTTCATGTAAAGTATTAATTATTAATGAACAAACAAATATATAAACCTCAAAATATAAATACCTGATAACACAGAAAATTGAATGAAACTTGTTTCATTGAGTTTTCTGTGGCTGAAACTCTTGAGAAAGTATCATAATGAAAACATTAATATTAATTTTAATTCTTATGCATTGCCTGCCATAATAGTAATATCACGAAATTTGAAAAATTATGTCATATATTCATAATTCTATATTATATTGATAGATTAACTAAATATCCGCATCCGCATCCGCGGATATTGAAATTAAAGATCCGCATCCGCAGATGTTGAAAAACTGACATCTGGTCCACCACTAATATATATATATATATATATGATACACATAGACCATGCATGGAACAAGGAACTCTTCTGGGAAAATTGAATCCACTATAGTCCAAATAAGTAATGGTAAATGACAAACACTATAGTTTTTTCTTTTCATGATGTTAGCCCGACGTGGGCAACGGGCTAACATCATGAAAAAGAAAAAACTATAGTGTTTGTCATTTACCATTACTTATTCGGACTATAGTGGATTTAATTTTTCCAGAAGAGTTCCTTGTTCCATGCACGGTCTGTGTGTATCATCAAAAAACCTCAGGGGACCATTCTTAGTTCAATCATCCCATATATATATATATATATATATATATATATATATATATAACCTTTGGTTAGCTTCCGCCCGAATTGTTCATTCTGACGAAGGTCAAGCTTTTCACTCCACCTTAGACCTACAGTTTAACGTGGAATCCGAACCACGCCCCATCAGCAGCCCAGCGTCTTAACCACTAGGCCACCTAGGGTACCCATTTATCTACCAACCACTTTCTTTATTGTGTAGAAGGATGAACAGCTGGGTTTTGCTGCGCGCCGGTTGCCGTCGGGTCTCGAACCCGGGGCCGATGGATTCGTAGTCAGCAACACCTATGCAAGATATGGGAGGTGCAAATACGGACAAAAATGCCGTTACCACCACCCTCAAGGGAACGCAACAGGTGAACAGGAAAAACGAACATGAAAGAAAGGTACCAATTTTTTAAACGTAGCCAACACAATTCAGCTGCTAAATACTATCCAGCAAATACAAAGTCAGCTGAAAATATAGGAATCCGAGAGCCGGACAGAAGCACGCACAAAGACACTTCATTCGTTATCGGGACAACAGGTACCGATAAAGATAAAAAGAGGCAAATTCTCGGACGACCACAAGGCAACGAAACCGGCACCACCATTGGAAAACGAATCGGAACTACGTGTATGCGAAAACGATAGAGAAAAAATAAAAATAATCCTAGCCAACATTCAGGGCCTTAAATCAAATGATTCCCCAGACAAAGCTTTATACCTGAAAGGACTCATGCAAGAAGTCGGAGCAGACTTTGCATGCCTCACGGAAACCCATCTAAAGGACTGCCAGGCGAACTGTGGAAACTGTGAGTTCTGTATTGACAAAAAAGAAATACAAATTGACAACTATAACATACTCCGAGCCGACAGAACAGTGAGACGTAAAGGAGGATGTGCTATTTACACAAGCGAAAGGCATATGGCAGAAATGACTATAAGTACCTCAAACAGCTACGTAGAATGTGTAGCAGCAAAAGTTTAAAAATTAAATATGGTACTAATTGTAATGTACAGACCCCCAAACACACCAACCTCAAAATTTTCAGATTCCATTACAGAGGTAAGAAAATGGGTAAAAGATCTACACTCTCCAACCCCAAGTATTTTTCTCTGTGGTGATTTTTATTTCCCATTCATGAAATATAAAAGGATAGGAAAAAATATATGTATACACCAGGACAAGTGGGGCACACGGGAACTGGGAAGAGCAGGAGCTGGTAAAAATGCTACTAAGTCTAGCTGATGAATTTATGTTAACACAAGAAATAACAGAAAACACAAGAAAAAGCAATTGCCTAGATTTGGTATTCACAAACAACAGCAACCTAATTGATAATGTAGAAATATCCCCAATTATAATATCGGATCACAACATTATTGAAATAACAACCAATATAAAAACAACAGGAAAGGAAAGAACACGAACAACAGAAAGAAGCAAATTCGAAATTTTTAATTTTCACTCCAAAGCGGTAAACTGGGAAGATGATGCATCCAGCATGAAAGTAATATCATAGATTGGAAAACCATTTTCGAAGCCAAGACAACGGAAGAGATGCTAATGACTTTAGAGGAGAAGACGCTGGAAATTGTGGAAATACATGTCCAAAAAATACAACAAAAAGGAAAGAGAAGCAGGTTCGAGAGACAAAAGAGGTCATTGCTCCGAAAGAGAAAAAGAGTGAGTGACTGCAAAATTAAGTAACTGTAAAGATAACATCAGAAAAATATTAAGTGATAAACTGCAGGGTATCGATGGCGCCATACAGGAACTAATTGAGAAGCATACAGAAAAAGAAGAAGACGCTATAGAAGCGATAAAGGTTAACTCAAAGTACTTCTATAATTTTGCAAAAAAGAAGTCGAAAAACCATGCGATTATCGGACCTTTGAAAAACGAGGACAGTGCTTTATCTGATGATCTAACAGAAGTATCTGAAATATTAAGAGCTCAGTACGAATCATCTTTCAGTATCTCAAAAACTGACAAACTGATATGCGATAGAAACGCGTTCTTTGAAGAAGAACTACAAGGGGAACGTATAACGGACTTCGACTTTACGACAGATGATGTTGCACAAGCTATAGGGAAACTAAAAGCACACTCAGCAGCAGGACCGGATAAATGGAATGCCACACTGATCAAAAACTGTAAGAATGCGATCGCTGAGCCTTTATATTGGATATGGAGACAATCACTAGACACGGGAGAAATGCCGGTCATCCTGAAGAGCGCGAACATAGTCCCAATATATAAAGGAGATCGATCCGAGTCCAAAAACTATAGGCCAGTGTCGCTTACATCTCACCTCACTAAAATATTTGAAAGAATAGTTAGACAGAAAATCTATGACTTTTTGGAAACTCAGAAAAAATTCAATTATAACCAACACGGGTTTCGGTCAGGCAGATCATGCCTATCACAACTAATGGAACACTACAACATTATTATTGATGCACTTGAAAGTAATGAAAACTATAATGTAATATACACAGACTTTGCCAAAGCGTTCGACAAGTGTGACCATGGAATCATAATACATAAACTGAAATATATGGGAATAAGAGGAAAAGTAGGGAAATGGATATATAATTTCCTTAGTGAGCGGCGGCAAGTCGCTACAGTACAAGGAGTATCTTCATCAGAATCAGAGGTCCTCAGCTCAGTACCACAAGGAACAGTATTAGCTCCACTACTCTTCATAATCATGCTAACTGACATAGATGAGGACGTTACCAGAAACAGCACAGTAACATCCTTTGCGGATGACGCAAAGATCAGTAGAAAAATAAGAAACCCAGAAGATATAGGATCTCTACAAACCGACATGAACAGAATCTACAAGTGGACGGAAGACAACAATATGAAGTTTAACACCGAGAAATTTCAGCTATTACGGTACGGAAAAAAAGACCTAAAATCCATGGAATATTATACCCCAAATGGACAGGAAATTCAGAGAAATTCTAAAGCAAAAGATTTAGGGGTTGTAATGACTGATGATGCGAAATTTGAAACACAAAATAAGATAGCAGTAAACAGAGCAAAGAGAATAACTGGGCAGATACTGAGAACCTTTAGTTTAAACGATGGGATCGGAATATAATGAATGATTCCTCTACTGAAAACACTGATCATATCCAAATTGGAATACTGTTCGGTCTTAACATGCCCATATAAAAAAGAAGACATTAGACAGCTAGAAGGGATTCAGAGAAGCTTCACAGCCAAGATCAATGGGTGCAAAGACCTAAACCTGGGAAAGGTTACGCGAACTAAACCTAAATTCACTGGAAAGGAGAAGAGAGAGAGAGATACACCATTATTTACATTTGGAAAATAATGGAGAAACTAGTCCCTAATCTTACTCTGAACCTTGTAACTCCGAAACAACAGTGGATAGTAGAAAAGGAAGACTGTGTCGTGTTCCCAAATTAAAAGCTAGAGAGGGAACATCCTTAACCCTGAAAAAAAATAGTTTTGTTGTGAAAGGACCAAAATTGTTTAATCAGCTGCCCAAAGATCTAAGGAACACGAGTGGTGTTGCGGTGGACATCTTCAAAAGAAGATTAGACGCCTGGCTCAAAACAATCTCCGATGAGCCGGGCATACCTGGCTATGTGAGGTGGAGAGTACAAGAAACCAACTCACTACTTCACCAGGCCAACTCGAGAGGAGGGGCGACAAGCTTGACCTTCGTGAAATGAGGAATTATCGCACGGAATATTTGAAAAAGTGAAAGGTATATACCGGGTGGGCCAGAAAAAGTAAGCCCTTCGTTTTATATGTCAGTAACTTTGGCTGAGTTGTTTATTTTGATTAAAATACTACAATATGTAGTACAACTCATTTAACACTTGTGTGCCAAATTTCAAGTAAACATCTTATTGAATATATGAAGAACATTGGATCACCTGAAGATCCGTCACCCCAGCCTTTTTTAGTTAGCTTTATAAAGCTAACTAACGAAAATATCATGACTTAACCTAACCAATCGTTACGTCAACTGTACGCCCTTGATTTTGCTTTCAAGTACGAGGAACCAAGAGTTAGGTCATGATATTTTTGTTACTTAGCCTTATAAAGCTAACTATAAAAGGCTGAGGGTGACGGATCTTCAGGTGATGCAGAACATTTAATTTAAATGAGGTTGCGGGAAAATAAAGTGATTAGATTTTTTTATTAAAACACCGTTTACTGGATACAAAATAATAGTGTACAATTTTCTGTTGCATTTACCAAAATAACATTTCTTTTGTTGACAATAGGAAAATTAAACTTATTAGAACAAATGTTTAACGTGTCCACCGTTCTGCTGAATGCAGGCTTCTGCCCTGGAACGCCATTAATCAACGACGCAATCGATAAATCTCTGCGATAACTTTTACCGAGCGTCCTCGACCGCTTGGCGCAGTAATGTCACGTTTTCGATAGGATGTTCGTAGGCAAGCTCCCGCAGCGCGGACCAAATGGAATAAGTTCATTGAATTTAAATCTGGACTATTCTACCCCATTTCTTTTTCAATAAAGTCCAGAACATTAACCCGAAGAAAAGACAGTCGAGTTTGGTGTGTGACTAGTTGCCCCATCTTGTTGGATGGTGAATCGTTCTCGTGATATACAGGGTGTCCATAAATGTTTACCCTGAAAACAGTATGCTCTCATGTTTTAATGACGAATCTTACATCCGTTTTCTTTTTACAGGTGATCTCGTACATGCATAGAGTTTCTGTGCTGGTGTGTTTCGTCTACCGCATTCGCCGCTAGGAGCGCTGTAGTAGCTGTTCAGTTAAGATGGCGTCTGTGACAGAGAAGGCACAATGTGTTGTGTGGCTTGCAGAAACAAAATCTCCTGTCAGTGTTCAGCGAAGGTTCAGAACAAAGTATGGAAAGAATCCACCTGATGTGAAGTTAATTAAGTCGTGGATGAAAAAATTCTTGGAAACTGGAAACGTGGAAAAGGGAAAGAACAGTGGTAGACCATCAGTTTCCGATGGGACGGTGGAAAACATTCAAACTGTTTTCACACGGTCACTAAGGAAATCGGTGAGACAAGCTTCGTGCCAACTAAAGATACCGAAGTCTACGGTGCACAAGGTGTTACACAAACGTTTGAAGTTACACGCCTACAAGGTACAAATTGTTCAAGAACTGAAGCCTGATGACCGTCCAAAACGTGAACAATTCGCTATTGACATTTTGAACAGCATTGACGAGGATAATGACTTCTTGTTACGTGTCTGCTTTTCAGACGAGGCTACGTTTCATCTTAGTGGTAGCGTCAACAGACACAATGTGCGTATTTGGGGATCGGAAAATCCACGTGCCGTAAGGGAGCATATTCGGGGCAGTCCGAAGATCAATGTCTGGTGTGGACTAATGCATGACCAGATAATTGGTCCTTTCTTCTTCGCTGAGAACACTGTTTCCGCAACTGTGTACCTGGATATGCTCACCAATTACGCCATCCCCCAGCTGCAGGACAGGCAGCCAACTATCATCTTCCAACAAGATGGGGCACCCCCTCATTGGGCGCATGTTGTTCGTGAAACTCTCGACGCAACATTTCCAAATCGATGGATTGGCAGGGACGGGCCAATCCCATGGCCCCAAGGTCACCAGACTTTACCCCGCTGGATTTCTTTCTCTGGGGTCATGTTAAAGATTTGGTTTATGCAACAATTGTTCCAGATATCAGGACATTGCGAGAACGCATTACGGATGCAATTGCAACAGTTAACCCACAAATGTTGGAAAATATGTGGCGTGAGTGTGAATACCGTTTAGACATTTTACGTGCCACTAGGGGTGCACATGTGGAAGCTTATTAAGTTCATTAACTATGTGTCAAAACTTTGTATGTTTATCTACTAATGATTAAAACTGTGTTTGAATACGAGTGTTTATTTAAAAATTATAGCATGCTTTAATCAGGGTAATCATTTATGGACACCCTGTATTATTAATGATGGGCAAATGCATCTCGAGGATTAATTGATAGTACGCAGCATTAACCTTGGCCCCTGGTTCAATAAAAACGAGAGATTTTCCAAGTTTGTTTTTTCAAGTTTTGAAATGAAAGCGGATACCATAACTTTCTGGGAAAAGTGGAACGCTCTCGTGAGAGCCTATCTGACGACACAGAAATCTTTTTCTGCTCTTGATTGTTTTGAATGTTCACCGAAGTTGAAACGGTAAACGTTTTCCCGTCACTGAACCAAATTCGTTTAACAGTATGAGCAGGAAATCTTGCTAACAAATGTTAGCAGCATTTTATCCTCTTCCACTCATTTGGATACGTGAGCTGGTGGACTTTCATTCGTTTGAAAAGATCACGCGTGTAAAAATGAACCATAAATAATTCCCATATTCCTATATTATCTTATTCTTCATGTAATTCTTGTATTCATTTATACTGTATAGTCCCTGTATCCATTGTAAGAAAAAGTATCCATTTTAAAAATTCATGTTATATGGTTCATGTATTTATATAATCCTGTATATTCTTATATATTTAACTTTATACAGTATAATGCCTATACTCATATGTATGTACGTGTGTGTATTCATTTTTACATAAGGACCAAAATCGCCCAACGCGAGTTTGGATAAAATTTTTGATTTGCTTTCTACTTTGCTAAATAATTGGTGACCTGTTTTTTTTAAAATCTCATAATCATTTTTTTAGATTTCGCTTAATAAGGAATCCTGCTTAAGCTTTGCAATGTTCATATTTTGTATACATTCTCTTTCGTTATAAAAGATGAGATCATGTCTTGCCTAAGCATTAAAATGGTACATCTTAAACCTTAAAATTTCACTCATATGCATATTTTAGTGTAAAGATGCATAGTCCGATTTCCACTTTTAGTTAACTTGGCAGATCATGATAACATCAGATCTGAAAAGTCGCGGTTTAAGATAAAAATATGGTTTCGTCTTCAAATATTTTGTTTACTCGTTCAAGCCTTACCACAGCTGAAAATTTACTTTATTTTCGAATATTGTGCAAAAATAATACAGCCCTTTTAGCATTTAATAATAATGATGTTAGCAGTTTTTGGGTATACAAACCCACTAAAAATCTTCCATTGTCATTCAGAAGCTAATTCAGAGGCTGAGCACTACCTGTACATTTTAGCAGTAAATTACAGTCAAAGATAGTTTTTATCTTATCCTTCGAGCCTTGCTCTCTTCAGAAGAACTTAGTCACTAACCTTTCCGGATACGCTATAAGAGGAGTCCGGAACCTTCAGCATTTTTAGTAAGTCTATCAGAGTCCTCCGAGCCACTATAGAAGAACTCGGAGAGTAATATACTGGGTGATCCAGATAAATGGGACCCATAAAAAAAAGCCAAATATTCTTAATATTTAATTCCTTTCCAAAAACTATATATCATTCGAAAGAGTAGAGTTACAAGTTTATTATGAAATATTTATTTTTTTAAAATGACTCCTTTCAAATGTGCTCCATTAGTTGCCAAGCATTCCAGTGTTCTCGTTTGTAAGTTCTGCATCACTTTTGCAAGAGTGTGCGGTGGTATGGCCTGTATCTCATTTGTGATGGCGGCCTTCAATTCTTGCAAGGTCGTTGGGTTATTTCTGTAGACCCTACTCTTTAAATATCGCCAGAGATAATAATCTAAGGGAGAAAAATCCGGAGACCTTGCGGGCCATTCAACGTCTCCAAATCTTGAGATTAACTCGCCTGGAAACGTTTGACGCAAAACTGCCATGCAGTTCCTCGTGGTATGGCAGGTAGCTCCGTCTTGTTGGAACCAGTGGTTTTCTAGACAAAGATCTCTTAATTTAGGAATAAGGAAATCGGTCAACATTTTTTCGTAACGATCACCATTTACAGTGACCGTGTTTCCGGTGGAATCCTCGAAAAAGTACGGCCCTATGATCTGAGATGCAGTAAGACCACACCAAACAGTTACACGCTGACTATGCAACGGGACTTCGGTAATATTCAATGGATTTTCTGTTGCCCAGAAACGACAATTTTGTTTGTTTACAGTTCCATTCAAGTGAAAATGGGCTTCGTCTGACATAATCAAAGTTGCTAGAAAATTGGTGGTGTCATTTACCTTCTGTTGGATCCATTGACAGAATTGTCGTCTTCGTGCGAAATGTCCATCGTTTAGTTGTTGCACTGTTTGAATTTTATATGGAAAGAGCATTAAATTTTGCTTGAATATACGGTGTGTTGTTCCATATCCAACTCTTAACAGCTGAGAAGCACGTCTGATGCTTATGTTAGGATTATCCTGTACAATTTCATGAGTTCTGTTAATGATCTCGTCTATCCTTGCTGTGCGCACTCTTCCAGTTGGTTTCTTTTTCCAATGCTGCCAGTTAGGGAAAAATTTCTGACACACCGACGGATTACTTTCTTAGAAGGTGATTTTGACATCTGAAAATTTGTCTTGAAGGATCTTTGAGCTGAAACTACACTTCTTCCATGCTCATAATATTGCTCAGTTATGAAACGCAGCTGTTCCACAGTCCATGCAGTCATCCTGAAGGGTTAGTTTTAACTAACACTTTTATTTTGTTTTGTATCTTATCTTGTCTTGTATTGTCAAAACCTATACAATCCTGTACAAACTTGTAACTATCCTCTTTCGAATGATGCGTATGATTTTATAAAAGGACTTATACTTTAAGAGTTACAGGGGTTTCTTTTGGGTCCCATTTCTCTGGATCACCCTTTAGAAGAAAACTACTGCAAGTCACACATCCGTTGCTGCCACCTAACTAGAACCCCCGTCGACTTCGAACCATCCCGGGCCATAGACGGAGGGGTTAACAACTGGCGACCCTTTAACCAGGATCTTCACGACTCCAGGATTTTTCCAGTCTTCCAGACCCTGGAACCAGAACCAACACCCAGTTGACCGGCGTGTCACGACTTCTAGTTCGTCACATCCACCCTTGAACCGGTGCGTCACGACTCCAAGTTCTCCACGCCTAGTTTTCATCCAAGAACAAGTGGCCAGCAAGACACGTCTTCAGGACACGTCTCTAAGGATTTCGCCGTAGGAATCTTGTTAAGTACAAAACTCTTTTTTAAATAATCTCTAAAACATTTGAAAAGTCAGTATTATTAACAGTTAATATTTAATATTGAGCCAGAATTAACACAAAACACAGTGAACACTTCAGACACTAGTGAAACATTTTTTTATTGAAAACAATATTGTCACAGAATTATTGTCACAGAATTATTGTCACAGAATTATTGTCACAGAATTATTTTCAGTTATTTTCACCGTTATTTTTACTATTCTAGTTAGTATAGTATAATTTTATTTAATGTACCAAACATAGTATTACCATACCTTCATGTACATTCGAGTGAAATTTTGTTTACATTTTTATTTTTGTTTGCAATCTTTTCAAATTTTCCCCTAGTTAGACAAATTGTTGTGCATTTATTTATTTTTAGATAGTGTAGTTAGGAAAACCCCTTAAGTGATCATTCCATAAATTAAGATCGGTCAAGCAGACCTAATTAGAACACATTAATAAGTACCTTCACATATGAGCGATTCAGACGGTGCGCTTTCTGACATCGAAAATTTACCTACACCCATTTTTCCACCTACCCCGCGCCCTTCAAACATACTCCCAAACACACAAACTTCAGATCCAGAACAAGCCAATATGTCTCAGTCTCAAACCCCCTCCCCAGCATATATTAACTTAGGCAGACTAGTAAACCTTCCCCATACTGTTTTCATTTTTAAGGGGACCATAGGTAATCGTTTTGTTGAACCACGCGTAAGACCTTGGATTGAATCTTTAGAGCAACATTTCTTACGCGAAAATATTACCGATAATGATATAAAAATTAGGGAAGCAAAAAGATTTATCGACCCGAAAGAAGGGAATGCTCATGACACAGTCACCTACGTCCCATCAATTAGCGAAGCTACAACATGGGACGATTTTAAACAAAACTTATTAGAATTTTTTAAAGAAATAACCCTTGCACAACCCTTAGCCACGTTAGAAGCAGTCTTCCAAGCTGAATGGAAGAAAGAGGAACACGAAGATTTAAACAATTTTATTACACGTACACATAAACTTGCAGGAGAAGCCCTCCATGCCACAGAAAATGCATGTGGCATAACTTTCACTTCGAAACAAAGAAATCTAATAGTAGCAACAACTATTTACCAAAACCTACCCGGAGCACCTAAAAAAAAGTTTCAGGAGTTTTTAAATGTTGACAAACCTGTAAGTGTAGCCATAAACAAAACACGGGAAATTACCCCGATTTAGCAAACCAGAACTACCGAAATGGTAGAGAAACCCCTGTACATTATATTCAGCAGCAGCAGCCACAACACCAACAGCAACAACAACAACCCTATAAATCGAGGCCAATGCAGGGAACACCCCAGAAACAAGCCCCCCAAACCCAGAATACACGCCCTCCTCCACAGTGTTTTAACTGCGATAGCTTTGGGCACATGATAAGTCAATGTAATTACCCCTCTTATTGCTCCCACTGTCACGAACATGGTCATCGCCGTGGCGATCGCCAAAAGTGTGCTGATGAAGCCCCTGCAGGGTATAGACCCCACTTTCAGAAACCAAACCAACCACGTTCCCAAAACGTATCCCAAAAGTCATCCAATCCCAAGAAACCAGTCCATTCCCAGCCTCAGTCGAACTACCAACCCAATAGATTACGACCACATGGTCAACCACACTCTTACCCCATGTACAAACCTCAGTACAACCAGCAAGGTCAGCTAGTTCGGTACGTAGAAGTAAGTACCCGTGGAGGAATCATTTTCCCCAGAGTACAGTTTTGAAGAACACCCTCCAGCGTATGGTAATCCCGTAGAATATGACCCAGGTCCTCCCATAGAAGACCATTCGAGCCCTTTTTTAGACCCTACATTGGAGGCAGCAGTTCAACCTCCGCCCTCCTAAATTACAGTAATGAACCCAGATACGCACACAAACTCCCCATCAGGATAATAGGTGCGGACCTCCTAGATTTAATAATAAATTGTAGCACTGATAACCAAGATTTAACTGCTCTCCTAGATACAGGAGCACATGCGACGTTAATTAAGAAACAATGTGTAGGTGAATTATTAGAGAATAGAAATTACAAATATGAACTTAAGGCACAATCCTGCCAACTCAGAGGAGTTACGGGCACACCCATACATACATACGGAGAAATTGAGTTATATTTAGAAGTTGGAAACGCGGTATATCCCGCGAAATGTTGTATAGTGGACACAGTCGCCACCTTTCAGACAGACATCCTACTAGGTATGGATTTTTTTAACCGGAATCAATGGAGATTTACAGCCGGAAAGTTAGTAAAGTGTCGAAATAGGACACACCATCTCCGTGAGAATGACAGACAGCTTAATGCTAATAGAATTAGTTCAGTTCAGATTTCCGAAAGAAATAGGAAACCCCCTCCACTTGATAGCAGATCAAGTCAGCCGGTTGCATCCAGAGGGACAACCGCTCCAGAAATCAGACCCCAGGGTAATCAGTTCCAGTTGTTGAATCCAGTTGGATCAACACAGCCAGTTTCCAGTCAGCCAGTTTCCAGTCAGCCAGTTTCCAGTCAGCCAGCTTCAGTTCAGCCAATAAGGCAAATTTTAGTCGCCGAACCAGAATCAGATTCACAATTTTTCATATGCCCTACCGAGCATATAACAGTAGCACCTTATGAGAAGATTTGTTTCCTAGCAAAAGTAGTCGACAGTCAAGGGAAATTATTAGAGTCAGAGCGTACTCTGATTACAGAGAAAAGTAATTTCAAAAGAGATGTTCTTATTGCCCAAGTCCTTAGTCAGAGTCAGAATTCAGCTATCCCTGTTGTTTGTTTAAACAAAGGAAAAAGTCCTATAGAATTAAATTCAAATCAGAAAATAGGAACTGTTTCCACAGTAGAAGTAGATTCAGATTTCCCCATCAGTATGATAAATCGTGTTTCCAGTTCCTTAGAGTTAAATCCTTCAGTATTAAAAGAAGAATATAAGAAATGTCTGAAGCACTCCCTTCAGGAGTCACCAGCTTTACAGGATCCCAAACTAATGGAATCACTTCTCGATTTCCTGATAAGAAATAGAGATGTGATTGCCCTAAAAGGAGATCCTCTGGGCCGAACTAATTTGGTCCCTTTTGAAATCAAGTTGGAACCCAATTCCAAACCCATTTTCATTCCTCCCTATCGGGTTCCACATTCCCAATTAGTCACTATTGAGGAACACATCAAGGACATGTTGGAGCAGGATGTCATTCAGCCTTCAGCTAGTCCCTGGTCCGCTCCTATGATTCTCGTCTCCAAAAAGGACGGAACATCTCGCCCTTGTATAGGTTTTAGACGCCTGAACAACATTACCATCCCAGACCGTTTCCCGATTCCAAACATGCAGGAAACAATTCTGAACGTAGGGAAAGCGAACTTTTTTTCATCCTTCAATTTAGCATCGAGTTATTGGCAAATGGAGGTCAGTCCCGAATCTCGGGCATTGACTGCTTTCTCCACTAACCGAGGCCATTACGAATTCCAGGTTTTACCTTTCGGAGTCCGAAATGGGCCTGCTAATTTCTCTAGGTTGATGAATATAGTCCTTTCCGACTAGTGTTGAAAAATAATCGAAACTTTACAAACCAGTTTTTAATCGATCTGTTTTTGAAAACCGGTTTTAACCGGTTATGACCGAAAAGTATAGTAATTTTTAAAAGCCACAATTGAAAGGTACTGACTTTAACTCTTAACAAGCATAGCTTATCGCCTATTTTTTGGTCAAAAGAATGCAAAAATGCAGCATCATATGTATGCATATGAATAAGAAAATGACAACTTTGACATATTTTATTTTAGCCAAAATAATACATTATTCAAACAATTTAGATTTGAAATAATTTTTTAAAATAAAACATCTATACTTAGAAAGAAATAAACTTCTTTTTGTAAAAAAATTATAAAGAATAAAAATAAAATTTCTCTATTTTGGAAAAAACATTGAAATAAAATTTTTTAATAAAAAAAACTTTACCTAGAAAACAGAAAATTGACTCTTCGTGTAAGAAAAAAATATATAAATTAATTTAGATTTTATCCCTATTTTGGAAATGACATCTTAAGAAACAAAGGGCATTAAGGGTCTTATACTGCGAATAGGGCTTTAGTCGACTGACTCTACACTACAGCCTACATGATGAGACAAACTGAAGATCGAGTTGCCAGATAGGCAAAAATTATACTGAAGAGCAGTTGCCAGTTTGTCACAATTTAACTTAATAGGTAATGTATTCGAAGTTATTTTTTGTGCGCTGTAGCGCGTAGCTGCACGTTCGCGCAAGTTTGAGCCAAATAAAAATCAATCGATAAAACCGGTTTTTTCTTTCGGTTTTCGATTTTTAGGGGAATTTTACAAACCGGTTGAAAACCGGTTTTTACAAACCGGTTTTCAACACTATTTCCGACCTATTAGGTGTCGAAGCTCTCGTTTATCTTGACGATATTATCGTCTACAGTTCGGACATAAAAACACACTTTCAACGCCTTCAGAATGTGCTATCACACTTGAGAAAAGCACACCTTAAACTGAAGCTTGCAAAGTGCAATTTTTTACAAGAATCCCTGGTATACCTAGGATTCCTACTCTCGTCCACAGGAATTAAACCTGATCCAGCCAAACTCGAAGCCCTGGAAAGGTACCCTGTACCCAAAACCATCGACGACGCCCGTGCATTTATTGGTTTTGTCGGATTCTATCGGAACTTTATCCCCCAATTTTCAAATATTGCTAAACCCATTACTAATTTGTTTCAGAAAAATTCAAAATTTAACTGGGAATCCGATCACCAACATGCCTTTGAAACTTTAATTAATAAACTAACCTGTCATCCCATTTTACAATATCCTGATACACAAGATCCTTCATCATAGCCACAGATGCTTCCTCCTATGGACTAGGAGCCGTCCTGTTACAGGACGTAGACGGTGTGGAATTACCCATTGCTTATGCCAGTCAACTTCTCTCTGCACCTCAACGGAATTATTCCACTACGGACCGAGAGGCCCTAGCGGTATATTGGGCTTTGAAAAAATTCCGAAATATCGTCTATGGCTACGATGTAACCATCAAGACTGATCATAAGCCACTCACGTACCTCTTCAAGGACAAGCTACTTGAAGGACGATTGAGTAGATGGGCTCTGTTGATTCAGGACTTTGCAGCAAAAATCGTATACAAACCGGGAAAGCTGCAAGTTATTCCAGACGGATTGTCGAGACTCAAGCCCGACGCCCAAGTGAATAAAATAGGAATTCTTCCTGTGTTCGACTACGAGTGTCTGCAATACTCCCAACAACAGGACCAACACACCCAAAACCTTCGGGCGCGCCTGGAACAAAAGGAACCATCGAAGGTAAAAGAACAGTACAACCTCAAAGATGGGCTCGTACATTTCAGGAACGAAGATGGAAACGACCTTGTGGAGATACCAAAGGATCTCGTCGATATAGCCATTGGACTTTGTCACGACTCACCTTTGTATGGACACATGGGGCCGGATCGCACCGTCAAGAGTCTTTTGGAGCGATACCACTTTCCCGAGATGAACAGAAAGGTACAAGAATACATCGCCGAATGTCTGTCGTGTTTAAAGCATAAGGGCAACGTACCATCCACAGCTCCGATGCATAAATATCCAGTATGCCAAAGGCCCTGGCAAAGAACTGGAATGGATATACTGGGACCATTCCCGAAAACATCAAAGGGAAACCAGTACATCATTGTGTTTACAGACCACTTCTCGCGTTACAGCGAAGTAGCTGCCATTCCAGACCAGACCTCGGAAACTGTGGCCAGAGCCCTAGTGGAACGCGTCATCCAGAATCATACTACTCCTTCCATCCTAATTTCGGATAACGCTCTTAGTTTCACTTCCAAACTGTTCGAGTCACTCTGTAACATGTGTAAAATTAAAAATACACACATTGTGGCATACCATCCGCAGGCAAACGGCTTAGTGGAAAGACACAATCGAAAGATCTTAGAAGCCCTGCGCCACGTTGTCGATGCATCCTCCCGTACATGGGATGATTCCCTTCCCATGGTACAAACAGCCATCAACAATGGCTATAATGTGTCCATCGGGGACACCCCTCATTTCGTCCTCTATCACTACGACAAGCGTCTACCTTTTGATTTGCCCGACCAAACCGACCCGGCAGTTCTAACATCTTCCGAAATGGCAGAAGCAAATCAGCAACTAGCTGAACGATCTTTCAAGATTTTTGACATAATCCGCTATGCCCTCGACCAACGAAACCAACAGATGGAGCAAGAGCAACATAGGCGTCATCCCCGTCAACGGACTATAATCGTCGGTATGCGATGTTATCTGAAGAGCGTGAAACCGCCAGGTGCTCATCGCAAATTATACCCAAAATGGGATGGCCCATATAGGATTATGAAAAACCTCGGAAAAAATCGTTATGAAATCCTCGACCTCCGGGATCATTCCAAACTAAAGATCATTCACGCTGACAATTTGAAGATAGCTTCCGAACACCTTCCCAAAAAACAGCTGCTAGGCGTTCGAGCCGCCTATCCTTCAAAAGGTCAAGGTATTAACAAATCGAGCAGGGATCAAAAAACTGAAGTGGTCACCGCGGGAACCGCTACCCATGACGAAGATTGGTACCTCGTAATACCACCAGTACTCGAGGCAATCTCTGAACAAAGGGAGGCCCCAGAGCCAAGCGTCCCATCGGACCCAGACCCTGGAGAAACCCCTTCGAGAGGATCACTCAGTGGAACTCCACCATCTCCTCCAACTCCACCATCTCCTCTGTCACCACCCTCACCGATTGATGATCGACGCACGGACCCTACATACCGCCCGCAAATGCATCACCCACGTGAACTAGAACCTTCACATAAGAAACGAACCCGCTCAGAATCCGAGCTCAACGGTCGACCCCCATTGCCACCAAAACGAGGCCGACCCCTTCGCCCACAAACACAAGTATCCACACAAGTATCCACACAACTACCCCCCGCTCCGTATAACCTAAGGCGTAGAAATGAATAAAATTGTCCCCCTTATAATTTTCCAAATTATTTACTCTTGTAGACCTAGCATTAAAATTTCTACCGGAGTTGTTATAGAAAAACTTGCAGAAGGTAAATTTTTGAAAGGGCACGCAGACCTTTATATAAATTTGCAACCCCCTGCTAGAATTAAAATCAATCTCCTTCAGATACAAACCCAATTAAAAACGTTTGAAAGTAAAGTCCAGAATTCTTTCCAAGGAAAAGATCAGATTAGTCGCGTTCTGTTAGAAAATACCCTCGAAAATATTCAAACTACAGCACGCGCCCTATCAGAAATATTAGCCTTACCATGGATACAAACTGAAACTAAAAATTCAGAAAACTTTAACCAAAGAAGTAAAAGGGGACTGATAGATATAGGAGGGAAACTGTTCAAAGGTTTATTCGGATTAGCAACCGAAGAAGATATTAAAAGAATTGAACTTAAATTGAATCTCTTCGCGCGAAATCGACAATATAATGGACACATGTTAGAACAAACTATTAGGTCATTACACGAAAACAATCGCTTCCTCCACTCCCTTTCGGACAGATTCACATACCTTGAATCCATGTTAGCTCAATACAAAGAACACAAAAGATATCTAGAATTAATAGAGATAATGAACCTACAAGTAACCCTAATCGATAAATACTTACAACGAATAACTACGATTCATTCCAAGGTTTTGCGTGCAACCCAGCTAGCCCATGGAAAAATCACTCTTTCCACCCTAATACCATGGGAAATACTTCAGTCCTTGATTCACACCGCCCAGTCACAATTAAAATTATCACCCATATTCCCACTCAACCACACTAATTACCCTCAATTTCTAGAATACACCTGGACTGTACATGGACCACGCCCCTACACATACCTCATAATTATACCATTTTTCGATGTCCTCACTTATGACGTATATAAATTTCACCCTTTCCCAACACCCTACCAAAACAACTCTAATGTCTATCGATTGTATTTACCCACCGTACCACCTTACCTTTTCCTCACCAAAGATCTATCAGCTTATTCTATGATGTCAGATAGCGACGTCCGGCATTGCCGATTCCCGCAACCAAATAAACAACTCGTCTGCCCTCCACTCAAACCAGTTATTCTTCCAACTACTAGGTCTTGCTTTATCGATTTAATTCGTGACCGGCATGCCCCGTATGTTCATTTAAAAAATTTCATTCCCCTAAAACCATCCAACTACGAATTGGACCAGACATCTGGGTTTCTTCGCGAACAGGACTGCCGCTACTCTCGAGTGTCCATCGAATTATTCCCTCATACAATCCCTATGGTTATTCGGCTACCAATTGGTTGCTCCTTGCGTTCAAAAGCCCTCCAAATATACAACCCTAGGTTACCCTTAATAACTCATACCCATTCCCGTCGCAAATTAAATTTAAACCCGTCATAGAGATCTTAAATCTCTCCATAAAACCTGTAACCATCCTACCCGAACTACATGCCCCTGAATGGAATGATCAATTGAGCCGGTTTAAAATTTCGGATGATAACCAAAATAACCTCTTACAAATACTACAACCGGTAACCATTTTCTCAACATCTGCCGTTAGTATCATTATTGTATGTGCTATTATCCTCGGTATATTTGTGGTGAAAAGATCATTCTGGGAACAAAGAAAACCAAGTGACACGGAACATGAAACTATTTATGCACGACCAAGAGTGCGTACCCAGACCACGTGAACTAGACTTAACCACCCGACTTATGTTGTATATATAAATCTGTATTATAAAACCATAGTTATCATCTAGTTAGCATTAGTTAGGATGTTACATTATTATATTAATATCATTCTAGAGGGAAGAGCCCTGTAAAAATGAACCATAAATAATTCCCATATTCCTATATTATCTTATTCTTCATGTAATTCTTGTATTCATTTATATAGTTTCTGTATCCATTTAAGAAAAAGTATCCATTTTAAAAATTCATGTGTTATATGGTTCATGTATTTATATAATCCTGTATATTCTTATATATTTAACTTTATATAATGCCTATACTCATATGTATGTACGTGTGTGTATTCATTTTTACATAAGGACCAAAATCGCCCAACGCGAGTTTGGATAAAATTTTTGATTTGCTTTCTACTTTGCTAAATAATTGGTGACCTGTTGTTTTTTAAAATCTCATAATCATTTTTTTAGATTTCGCTTAATAAGGAATCCTGCTTAAGCTTTGCAATGTTCATATTTTGTATACATTCTCTTTCGTTATAAAAGATGAGATCATGTCTTGCCTAAGCATTAAAATTGTACATCTTAAACCTTAAAATTTACTCATATGCATATTTTAGTGTAAAGATGCATAGTCCGATTTCCACTTTTAGTTAACTTGGCAGATCATGATAACATCAGATCTGAAAAGTCGCGGTTTAAGATAAAAATATGGTTTCGTCTTCAAATATTTTGTTTACTCGTTCAAGCCTTACCACAGCTGAAAATTTACTTTATTTTCGAATATTGTGCAAAAATAATACAGCCTTTTAGCATTTAATAATAATGATGTTAGCAGTTTTTGGGTATATAAACCCACTAAAAATCTTCCATTGTCATTCAGAAGCTAATTCAGAGGCTGAGCACTACCTGTACATTTTAGCAGTAAATTACAGTAAAGATAGTTTTTATCTTATCCTTCGAGCCTTGCTCTCTTCAGAAGAACTTAGTCATTAAACTTTCCGGATACGCTATAAGAAGAGTCCGGAACCTTCAGCATTTTTAGTAAGTCTATCAGAGTCCTCCGAGCCACTATAGAAGAACTCGGAGAGTAATATAGAAGAAAACTACTGCAAGTCACACATCCGTTGCTGCCACCTAACTAGAACCCCCGTCGACTTCGAACCATCCCGGGCCATAGACGGAGGGGTTAACACGCGTAAATCATCTTTGACGATTCTCCGCATCGTACTTCATGAAATGCAGATTGCTTTTTCAATTTCTCTTGGAGATTTGTGCATTCCAGGTTGGCCTTTTTAACTGCAAAACAGGTTTGCAACGACTTCCACGTTTTCTTCAGCGCGTGCAGTGCGAAGCCGTCCACTCCCTTCCTTTCGAGCGATACTGCCAGTTTTAGCAATTTTTCGAAGCACTTTTTCTACCCCATTTCTTGTCCAATATTTTTCGAGAATTTAATTATAATTTTTTTTTGCTATAATTTTTCTGTAGTCGCGAGTTTTTTATTAGAATAAAGTGTTCTTCAGTATATTTTGGCATTTAAAAGGACCGTTAATCCCTGAAGTAGAAGAAACAAACATTAAAATTTTTCAGCAATATGTTTTTAAACTTGATTAACAACAATTGAACTGCTCTGATTTTTTAATAATTACTTAATATTTTACTCACATGCGTAAAATAAGTCTTATTATATACCTATATAATATAATAATAATACTCAAGCGATTACGGCCAAAGTTACCCTCATATGAAGCTAAGGATTACGTTTTTAAAATGAGTCTCGTCGGAGACAGCACACCTTCACTATAATTAATTTTATGTAAATAACGGTAAGCTGTGCCTTGCTTTCATCTCATCTGGCAAGCAAAGGCTTCTTGTTTTTTCTGCAACTGTATGAGTGGTCATCCTGGTTGTAACTTCTCGTTTATTTGTCTGACAAAAATTTGCGATGATGCGAAGTGTCCCATTGGACAGCCCAAGATTTTAAACTATCTGCTTCTCACTATAGCCAAAGTCTGATTATTCAATAATGTGACCACGGGTAAAGGATGATATATGACCAGCACCAAATGTACGATACATCTTTCACGATCTACGAACATTTTCGAACCGCATCACGTTCTATTTGTAACAAAAACATTGGCCTTGAACGTAAATTTGGCTGTTCCAATAAGTTTGCTGAGTATTTCTCATTCGTGCAGGGCTCTCTCTCTCTCTCTCTCTCTCTCTATATATCTCTATATATCTATATATCTATATCTCTATATATATCTATATATATATATATATATATATATATATATATATATATATATAGTTAATTTGTCAGTAAACCAGATGGTATTATATTTTTTTATGTGGTTGTAACAATTTATATGCTTGCAATGTTGACAAGGTATAAACGTTACAGCATGTGCAAAATTAACCGTTTATCAGAAACTTTACAACTGGTACAAGTACAAACTACGTTGAAAATCAGTTATTCAAAAACTTTTGAACTGACACTCTGCCACAAATGTGGGTAGGTTACAAAAAAAAAAAAATATTATACAGTAGAGAACTGAGAAGTTCAGAAAGAGTTGCTACCCATCATGTGCTAATTTTGATGAGTGGAAAAGACCAGTTCTCTACAGCTTATTCCAAGTAATATATCATTGAACTAATCATTCAATTCAACCACTTACCAGATGAGAAAACATTTTTACATAAAATGTTTCGGATCACCTGAAGATCAGGGCCTCCAGCCTTCTTTAGTTGGCTTTATAAGGCTAACTAACGAAAATATCACCACCTAATCTAACCAATCGTCAGTGGCGTACAGTTGACCTAACGATTGGTTAGGTTAGGTCATGATATTTTCGTTAGTTAGCCTTATAAGGCTAACTAGAGAAGGTGGGGGCCCTGATCTTCAAGTGATCCAGTGTTTCTTATCTTCCAGTCCAGGGGTTTCCTACCATTTTAGGTCGACGCACCACCATCGCTCTAAATAGAAGTAGACGTTTCGTTAGACGTTTCGTTAGACGTTTCATTGTCCCAATTTTGTGAATTTTGAAATGTGTAATGCATTAGACATCTTACATTAGTTAAGCATTTCGTTAGACATTTCGGTAAGTCAAATGAAAAGTCTGAATTATCCCAAGTTTTTAAACAGTTGAAAAGACTAATGTGAAATGTCTAATGAAATGTTTAATGAATTGTCTGACAATAAAATGTCTGATGCCTGAAAACTTAAGGAATTTAAGTTTAAGTTTATATGAAAAGAATTGCTTCACACCATTAATATTAAAAACTTTTTACTTTCAATTTATATCGATTTCTTCTCGTAATTGACTCTGTATCCCTATCAAATAACTTTCTGTAATTTACATCATCATAGCCACTTATCAGCTTTAAATAATCGAATTAGTTCTTCTCTACAGTAAGTCGACGCTTTTCAAGTGAATACATATCTATTCTTCTATTTTTCCTCAAATATATTGCTTCTCAGTCTCTGGATTAATTTTGAAAAAATTGTAAAAAGTAGAATGCAGCGATATTTAGAATCCTACAATTTATTATCTCCAAATCAATATTGCTTCCGTAATAATAAAACAACGGAAATGGCTATTTTAAATCTTATGGAATATGTAAATATAGCTAAGGAGAACAAAGACATAATGATATCAATATTTATGGATTTGAGTAAGGCGTTTGATGTAATGCACCATAATATTCTACTTAATAAATTATATTGTTACGGCTTTAGAGGAGCAATCAGTGATTGGTTTAAAAGTTATTTGTCCAATAGATATCATTTTGTATCAGTAAATAAGGTTTGCTCAACTAAAGCGCTTGTCAAACATGGTGTGCCACAGGGCTCAGTTCTGGGTCCACTGTTATTTTTACTATACATAAATGACCTTCCACGTTCATCTGATATATTGAACTTCATAATGTTTGCAGATGATACAACTGTCTCTTTTTCTTGCAAAGATGTTAATACAGCTAAGAATATATTTCATTCAGAATTCATCAGTGCAATGAAATGGTTGACCACCAATAAACTCTTCCTAAATACCAGTAAAACAAATTTCATGATTTTTACTAATAAAAGAAATGTATATCTTGATGAACTTAATGTTAATGAAATCGCCATAAAGGAGTGTACTGTAACAAAATTTCTTGGTGTAATGCTAGATAAGAATTTGCAATGGAGTGATCATGTAAATTATATCGCGAAAAAGATTTCAAGGAGCGTTGCATTAATGTTTAAACTTAGAAATGTAGTCCCTAAACAAGTTTTATTGACTCTTTATCATACTCTTATTCTTCCTTATATAACATACTACACCCTTGTTTGGGGAAAATCCGCTAACAACGCATTACATGGTATCTTTGTCATCCAAAAACGAGCAATAAGGTTATTATCTGATACTGATTTCCTTGATCACTCTAGTGCATTATTTAAAGAGCTAAACCTGCTGAAGCTCAACGATATAACCAAACTGGCACATTTTATTTTTATTTACAAGTGTAAAAACAAAATCATTAATTTGCAATGGGTAAATAGATATTTTGTAACTCATCAAGAAATCCACTCGTGTCAGACCAGAAATAGATCAAAGCTTGTTATACCTCAATTTAGATTGTCTTCATCTCAAAAACTACCCATTTTCATTGAATTGAAACTATGGAATGACTTGCATGCCGATATAAAAAATACTGTGAATGTAAATTTGTTTAAAACCAAGTTGAAATCCCAATTAATAATGGCATACTAACAAAAATCTAGGATTAATGTCCACTAATATTGTTTAATATTGTCCATTAATATTGTTTAATATTGTAATACATGTTTTAATTATTAATAATACTTATTTACTTATTTATTTATTTATTATTATTAATTAATAACAACTAGCTGTTTATTTTTAATAAGAGCTCAGTAAAGCCTAAAGCTTAAGGGCCAAATTAAATAAAATAAATAGTCGAGCTTCAAAATTATTCATGTTATTGTAAATTGAAAAAATGAATTTATTTTATTATTATTAATAAAGGTTATTCTATTCTATTATATTCTATTCATTTTGGTTGCTCTAGCCCGAACCCTTTCTAACTTATCAGTATCTCTTCTCAAGTACAAGCTGTATAACTTAGAGATTGAACCAAGGGCAGTCCTACTGGATATCACAGGCTGGTTCTGACTCTTCAAAGACTTTACTAGCCAAGGCCTAGCCAAATAGTTAATAAATGCATGAAGACACATAGACGACCTAAGCCTACATGGATTAACTAAATAAATGCACAAATATAAAAATTGTTTTCTCCTGTTTTCGAAATAGCTTATAAAGACAAACACTAAATAGACTGCGTCACAATTTCAAAATATTTTTAACCATAATGCGCATGCGTCTTAGGCGCAAAGCATAGAAAGCTAAGTTATTACACAAATGAAATATTTATTTTCTACGCCTTTATATATTTGAAACATTTAAGCACCGTTTTCAGATATTTGAAATATCTTGTAAACATTTCAGAATAGCTATTATTCAGTTCAGAAAGCTAAGTTCATTATGAGATGTAGAGTAGACGTTTCATATAGTGTATATAACCAAACTTCTAGTACCATTTAGAATCATGTTTTCTAAGTACCACAGTCGGAAAGGTTGCGGTTTATTCATCTACAACTAATACTACTTTTGGATCACCTGAAGATCAGGACCCCCAGCCTTCTTTAGTTAGCTTTATAAGGCTAACTAACGAAAATATCACGACCTAACCTAACCAATCGTCAAGGGCGTACAGTTCACCTAACGATTGGTTAGGTTAGGTGGTGATATTTTCGTTAGTTATCCTTATAAGACTAACTAGAGAAGGCTGGAGGCTCTGATCTTCAGGTGATCCCTACTTTTTAAATACGTTATTATTAAAGTAATTAATTATCAATAAGCAAACCGCATAGCTATTATTCAGTTCAGAAAGCTAAGTTCATTATGAGATGTAGAGTAGACGTTTCATATAGTGTATATAACCAAACTTCTAGTACCATTTAGAATCATGTTTTCTAAGTACCACAGTCGGAAAGGTTGCGGTTTATTCATCTACAACTAATACTACTTTTGGATCACCTGAAGATCAGGACCCCCAGCCTTCTTTAGTTAGCTTTATAAGGCTAACTAACGAAAATATCACGACCTAACCTAACCAATCGTCAAGGGCGTACAGTTCACCTAACGATTGGTTAGGTTAGGTGGTGATATTTTCGTTAGTTATCCTTATAAGACTAACTAGAGAAGGCTGGAGGCTCTGATCTTCAGGTGATCCCTACTTTTTAAATACGTTATTATTAAAGTAATTAATTATCAATAAGCAAACCGCATATTAAAACTCTCTTGCCTACCACTTGAAGGAGCTCCGGTTGGGAATCGTTACTCTAGTCCAGCGGTTCTCATACTTTTTCTTCTTCCGTACCCCTTGAATTCTTTCACGGGATTTTCTGGATTTTCGAGAGAGATAGACGATTTTTACTTTCTTTACGACCGTGTGACTCGTGGCCGTTTGTTAATCATATATAATATTAAAAGGGTTATATTTTCAGAACCCCTTCACGCACCCCCTAAGATTCCCTCGCGTATCCCTAGGGGTAAGCCGTACCCCAATTTGAGAACCACTGCTCTAGTCAAAGCCACGCTGTTTCGAATGAGAAATATGCTGTTGCTGTTATTATTATTATTATTATTCTTATTATTCTTATTATTATTATTGCTTATTTTTATTATTTACTGTTATCATTGTTTACCAATATTTATTATTACAGTTCATATTTCATTTTTAGTCACATTTCCCTATATACTATTATATTTTCATATTATTAATATTCATACCATTATTTACAATATTTTTAAACTTTTTATTTAATGTAGCCTTGACTAAATCGGAAAAAATTATGCATTTTGCAAAATTCTTTTCAAATTAAATTTTTTTTTAAGCAAGGCACTTACTCGAACCATTTTACTTTGGGTTTTAAATTAGAAAATTTACTCCATTGTTTGAAAACAAAATATATTGCACACGTACACACAAAACTTTTAAAAACGCAAAACTGAATCACTGTACAGAAATGTTTGTAACTATAAAAAAAATGTCACAAACTGCAATAAAGTGACAAATTAATATAAATAGAACTTGACTTTGCTTTCAAGTACGAGAACCAAGAGTTAAATTCCTTCCCTGACTCATGGGAATCACTTTGTCCCCTTACAACCTTTCCCCTCACTGCCGGACATTCACGCATAGGCTCTAACACTTTATAAAGATAACTAAAATAGTTCTAAAGTAATTTCACTACTGTTCGCTGTTCAGAGACATATTTTATGATAATGAAGGTTCAAAACATTTAAGATCCGTAAATTGAGAAGTGGTTCTTCTTCTTTCTCTGTCTTATCTTGATAAAGACTATATCGCCCAATATAAATATAGAAAAACAAGCAACCACAAGCCTCATGCAAACCTACATAAACAAAAGAGAATTCTCTAAACCGAAAGCAAAGCAACATAAAAGCAATAAGCCAGTTGCAACTGATAGCAACGCGCTTAGATTTTTCTGTATCATAAACCATTTGAAAGGAAACCGCAAAAGCGTCCTTTTATCCCATTCCAAATTAGATTCTGGAGCGATGAGTTGATTCAACCTCCTTAAATGGTAAACAAAAGATGGTGGAAATGCGCGTCAACCCATAGAGACGCGAAGCGGCGTCTTTTAATCAGATTTTAAAGGATCAAATTCGACCGAACGCCTTCCTTTGTCACTGAATCCTCTTTAGTCCTTCGTTCCTCCTCATCTTAAAGGTTTCAATCCTTCAATCCAAGGCTTGAATCTCTCTTTTTGCGTCGAGGGTTAATCATTCCGCGAAGAAGAGAGACAACTTAGCACCTTTTCAATCTCGTCAAGAAATCGATGAAACTCAAATGAGAAAAGGATTAATGATCAAAAGGACTGTGTTATTATACACGTCTCAGATATTAATATAGATACTCACATTATTTAACTCTATAATTTCCTACTTTTATTACTTATTATTTATTTACTTATTTATTTTTGTTCACGAAATTTTTGTCTTGTCAAAATAACTATTCTTTTTCCGTACTTTTCTTTATTACTGTATCACTTTCTATTTATAGGTTTTAGGACCTATATATATATACCTTTCAACCTTTCAAATGTTCCGTGCGATGATTCTCACTTCACGAAGGGAAGGTCAAGCTTCTCTCTCTCTCTCTCCTCTCTCTCTCTTCTCTCTCTCTCTCTCTCTCTATATAATATATATATATATATATATATATATATATAAACGAAAGCAAAATATGAAAATTGACAAGAACACAGATTTTAAAATATAAAATAATTTTTAGCAACGAAAAAGTGGAGCAAAACTATTCCAGAGTATGAACACGAAAGACTGTTTATATTAATTTAAATACCCGCGTTCGATTTAGATAGAACCGTAAATCCGTATATGTAGAAACGACATTTTTATTTTTAAAATCGGAGCTTAAATTGTTCTCCCATTTTAAGCATCTCTTTTATGTGAATCGAGCAACATTCACTCATCAATGGACATGAAAGACGAACAAGCATCGCTTTACCGCGCTCATATGCCATCAATAAATGCATTCACCGTTCCCAAATCGCAGTGTAGCGACAAAACTCCAAATCCGCTTGCATCGTAGCGATTATTCGCGAGTGTAAAGCGAAAATCCGACGGAAATGAAACATTATCAAAGAGGTGTACGAACGGTTTGATGTGGCATTGACCGAAGCAGACTAAATCTGCGACTGAGGCAGGCTTTCTCGTCTAGCGAAAATCGCGTTATGTGCCCTTCTGATCAAATTAGTTACACGGAGAGATTAGGCCACACCTGGATGGCATTCAACCTTTGTTTGCGTTGTAGCATATTAGCGAGACTCTCGTAACGAGTTTATAAGAATTTTTAATATTGGTGCGCCCCGTCGTAATCATATGGTGATTTGTGCCGCTATAAACAGAATATTGAAACGCATTCAAAGGAACACGGCATAGAGCGATGCTTTCCCATGTGAAAAGATACCTTTAATTTCATTTATATCCTTTGAAATGAATTAAAGTGTTTATGAATACCAGTTTATAACGTTTAAAATACACTGAATTCACGCGCTTAGTAAGAATTTCGACTATGTTCTCTTTGCTTATGTATGTAATTTCTGTAAAGGATATAGTCTAATAATAATAATAATAATAATAATAATAATAATAATTATAGGAATGATATATACACACAATTTCAGAGAAGAAGTAAATAAATTATGAAAACACTTAACGCACTTATTTAGTAAATAAATTATAACAAAATAATTTTTTAAATTTTTAATATACTATAATAATATTAGTTATTTTTTATACGTATAAAACTCCATTTGTGATTTATACTGTAACCAAATACGAACTGTATCTTTCTCCTTTTCTCTAACCTAATATCCAATATGACTACATTTTTTCCCTTCTTTTAAGGCATTACAATTACTTTGGTGGATCTTTTTTTCTACAAAGGACTGGACAACAGCATCTTATATCCCCGTTGGGAATCGGAGAAAATTGAAAATGTTGTAAGAAATTTATTAGCGATTATGTAAACAGGAGTGGACGCACGGCCAGAGTATAGCGGCTGCTTCCTCTGACAATGCTCATATGTCACAGACAGCGAGAGAAGAAGCGAGTTTGTTCCAAACAGGCCTTTCCCATCTGCGAATTCTGCAGCCTATAACGCAGACGATACAAAAGACAGTCTTTCATTCACATTAATTAAAAATGAAAATGTACGGGGTTTTGGGGTTAAAATTAACAGATACACGCGGTTAAAAGTTAAATTTAACTATACAGTTATTAAAAAATAAGTAATTTTATTTTCTATGAAAGAAATATTATGTTCTATTATCAATATTTTCAATGGCACGTTAATGATAATTTTATACATTATTTGTGACTTAATTTTTATTAATAATTTCAAAAGAAAAACGTGTAACTTCAACATTAAAATCACGTCTATATTTTATTTATGAAATTAAACTTTTTTAATTATACTCTTTTTACAAACAAATAATTATTATAAACAAGAAGTTTACATTCCTATACGTAAACAACACAGTTTACTCATGAAACCTGTTTCGAACAAGTATATATATATATGTGTGTGTGTGTGTGTGTGTGAAG